>CM073769.1:61954266-62131766 GCA_037158775.1 Hetaerina titia | reverse complement strand
TTGCAATACGAATAGAAGAATAGTATTAAAAATTGTCTGGGTTATTGGTCAGATTTAAAATGGTTCTATTTTCATTTTAAAATGCACGGATTTGCCTTTAAAATGAATTTTTAAATTATTTCATGTTGATTTTTTTTTAAACATGATTGAGAGAATTGTAATATAACTGAAATTATGTAATCATATACAGCTAAAACTGAATGAACAGTAGTTTATATGCAGTTAAAACTATATGTGCAGTTATGCAATCAATAATATTGTGCCTTTTTTGGAATTATGCATATTTGGAAAATTAATTATTGAGGAAATTCTATATAAATAAAACTGACTATAATAAAATAGATACAGTTTAGAGATAAAAATGACATACCGTAAAAGGACTAATAATGAATACATAGAATGTTGAAAGGCGAAGGGAGACATGATAAGATAAGGCTGATGAATTAAAAGTTAACTATAACGGAGAGAATAGCCGAAAACAAACATCTTGCTGATATTGGAAACTAAAGTAGATGAAATCACCGTTGCATATCTCTCCCAAGACCATTTTATTAATGAACGCTGCAGCCATTCTGCTCATTACTGGAACACTTAAGATCCGCAGTTGGACCACCGTAGATGAAACAAAACGGAAAAGCCATCAACTATCACCGGGTGTCAAACTTCTATTACTTGATTTCGTATATATCTTATACGGTCGTGGAGCCAATATGATATGACTTTAATTTACGCATATAGCGACGATGGTGGCATAGTTATTTTTTCCCTACTGTCATTCACTAATATTTTCTAGTCTTTTTATTTAAATCTGTGCCTGAGAGCATTCTTCTTTTTTTATTTTCCTCACTTGTTTCAGATGTTAGTAACAGCAGTATCAATTAGAGAATGATAAGAGAGAGCGATCTTAAACATTATAAGTGAGCTTAATTAGAGAATTAGAAATGTACAACGAATATTTTTCTCTGGCAATTTTCTGAGTTTTCTGAGAACTACTTGTATGTATTGTTTTTTGCTACGTTTTGTAAACGCGGAAATTAACTAAATGCATTCGCTTCCGCCTGTGGTGCTTTAACCTCAGGTGTTAATAGTGAACAACATTATCTTCCACCGCGATGTACAGCTCACTAATACTCCCAACTACGGATTCCCTCGTAGTTAACGTTTTAGGTAAACAAGGGTTCATCCACTGACTCCAAGGTTTAATCGTTACGATACTTGCATATAATGAATGTCCTAATTTAACTTTAAGTAGATATCTAAAAACATGAATTGTGTGCACAGGTGACAAGAATCCGCATTAGACCGTTTGCCTTTATGTTAGAAATTTTTAATTTCAGAATAAAATAGACACACCATCGGCGTTGCGATAATTTTGGCAAGGTCTGGAAAATAAAGAGCCCAATCTAAATATAGTAATGTTATTTCATGGAGAGATCTCTTGGGGTTATGTTAATTTGGGAGCCTTGAGATGGAGATAATGAAGACCGAGCTACGAAATAAGTTATTCCAAAACTACCTCTGACGGCAGCTAGAAGAGTGAGGGTGTGCGGGGGAAATAAACATAAGAATCCAAGATGGGAAAGAGAGAAACGCAATTAGTGTAGATGGAATGGCAAGACAGCGGAGAGAAAAAATGGGATCTTATCGTATACGCACATATGATGAGTCTTATCTTTAAGAGAAATGAAATTATTTCTGCGTCTTACTATATAATTGATGATTCATAATTCATGATTAAAACCACCCGCTCGTTAATAATTGATTTTTCCATTGCTTCCCGGTGAAAATCGGCAATTTCGTAGAATTTCATTTAAGTGTGGTCATGCAAGGAGGTTAGATTTTCGAAGATCCCGGCTAGCCCTACACATGATATGTCGAGAAATGAAGTAGATATTTGGCGCGTGAACGACAAAGGAGAATGTTAAAAAAAAGGAAAAAATCCCAGAGAATTCTAAGCACGCTTCAAAATTTTTATTGAAGAAAGAGAATAAGGAGTTGATGGGAGGGCATGTCATCAAATCTTGCACATTTTAATCATTCTATCTAGTTACTTTTTTGCCAAGGCCATCAAGGTTCTGGTTTCCATTCGAGGATCTCGCATAAATATTTCGCTTTCATGTTAAAGGCTTGATTCGAAACAATAATTCCAGATAGGAAATTCTTATGGCTCCCTGGAAACCCATCTCTTCTTATCACATGAAAAAATAAAACATTTCTCTCGGAGCTCGAAAATTCCGAGGGAAGGGTCTTGTATGAGACTTCTGCTCCGTCTCGAGGATGTGTATACCCATAAAAAAATTGAACGGTTGAGCGAGGACGGAGAGTGACTGAGCGCCGTGAGGGCAGAGGGTGGATTGGGAGAGAGAGGGTTTCTGAGGTGGAGGGGAAGAGGCGAAAAGGGAATTGAGGAAGAGGATCTAGATGAAATGGAGATAAATATGGATTTAGGAGGGGAATGACAGATTTCGTTGACAAAGTATGTGCACCTGAGTTTCATGGTTTACTGAAAAAAACCAAGGGATTTTTCGCGGTAAGATAAAAAATTGACTAAGCAATTCAATGAGCACTATTCATGGGAAGTTATCTCAGAAATAGAAATTATTTCTTATCACAATAAAGACCAATTATTTATTATTCATCGACTCTTTAGTTTAAGGAAGTAACACGATTAGTTTGGTTTCTTAGATTTGCAATGACATTTTCAAAAAGGTTAGTTTCGCAAGAACCATATTTTAACAACACCCTCAAGAGCACTATTAGATTGTAAAGGAGATATTAAGGGAGAAATGGTACTTGACAATGAGGGTAGGAGGAAGAAATAGAGGAAAGCAAACTGGTGGAACGAACAAATAAGAAAGAGAAATGAGAGAGAATGTAGAGGAGAAAGAGAGAGAGTTGGAGATAATTAGAAGCGTGGTGGAGAGGTGAGGGTCGACTAGTAGGTACCGCAAGGTCCCAAGCCATTACGCGGTTCCGAAGCTCTCTCGGTTGTAGTTTATTTGGAGCACAAATAGAAGAGCGAGAACGTGGACTGGATACTTTTTTCTAGGTCAAAGAAAAGAAGTAAAAAATGGGAAACCCCTTTTTCATGCACGTACGCCCTTCTTCCTTTCTCTGCCATCACTTTGAGGAGAAGTTCGGGGGAAGCTGTGACAAAACTCGGTACGTTGGTGGAGGAAGGGAAAAAACAAATCTCGCATTCCTCGTACACAGCGACGCGTGTATAAGTGGAATGTGCCCTTCGTGCGTGTGTCGTAGGGAGCGTTGATGTAGCCGGGGGTGTGGGATGCTGGGCGGTCGGCGGAAGAGGACGGGCGAGGAAGTTGAGGAGGAGAAGGGGTGTTGGGAAAAACAGGGCATAGTGGAAGGGAGGTGGCGGCACGCTGGTCACGGGGGAACGAGGAGCCCTTTTCTTTTCTCCCTCGGGAGCGATGAAGATGGCTTTGGGGAAAACTCTGAAACTGTGATAGAAGAAAAGGAGTTCTGGTACGTAGATGGTAGAAAGATGGCCTCTTTGACTAGGAAAATATTTTATTATGAATATAACAGCGCCACACTTTGTTCCCCTAAGTTTTCGAAAAAGTTCCGTCAGGACGAGCACCCCACGACACGACTCACGGATAATACCAAAGAAATGAGTAATGGCTGTAGTACAATGGTGTCATTTCATCTTTCGGAAAGTTAAAATATATCATTAAAGGGAAATATTTTATCCGCACGTCGAACCATTCGTTGTGTGAGATCATCGCGGTGAGATAGAAGATTTCAGAAAATATATTGTTCCTGTATTTGGAATCTGACGTACCACTAACCTCGGTGCCCCGCCCATGAATGCAGGTTGATTTATTTTGGGTGGCAGGGAAGCTTTAAGCCGGAAGAATCACAAACCTTAGGAGAAAAGCTCGCCCTTGGGGCGTACAAGATATCGCGCAATTTTGAATTTTTTCCGTCTCATCAATTGTTCACGTTTGGGTTTAAATTTAGAGCATACACCATGAGGATTTCAATTAGGCTAAGCAAGTAAGTACTCGTGAATTTTTTTATAACCTAAATTTATTAAAAATGTTCAATAAACTAATTCTTCTGCACAAAAGCTAAACATTAAGTGAGTGAACACAAAACCACAGTAAGCCTATTCAATGAAATCTCTTTTGTAAGAGCATTACATAACACCAGTTGGAGAGAATGATAGTGATTTTTGTACGGTTGTATACATACATGCGCGTATATTTAGGTGGAATTTATCTCACCATGATAAAGAGGACAATGATTAAAGCAAACCTTCCCATTGGCTGGAGGAAAAACAATTTTAGACGCACGAGCCTATTTTCCAGAGGAAGATTTAATGATGGCGAATCCACTGTCATGTCTCTCACCCCCATCATGGTTTCCCACGAACGTGTTGGAAAGAGTGGTGTACCTACGGGAAGGAGTGTTGAGAGACTTTGCGAACGATGTTATCCGCAGGTAGGCGTGAGAGACTGATCCCTGAGGCTTCAAGGGGCGCGGTTCGAAGGCAAGCTCTAAGGCCCGCGCTTGCAGAGATTAATGTGGTTAAAGGGAGAAGGGAGGGAGGAGAGGAGGAAGGAGGATGAGGTTAGTTGGTAGGATTTTGCTTCAGGCGCGGCGGGTCGTGGGGTGCAGGGAGGGATGGTATGGGGCTACGGGTTTTGGGGCGGCGGGGAATGGGGGGATTCAGAGTGTATCTATACCACCTCGTGTCCTAACCTTCGACCTAAACTGCCCGCGCGTTCCCTCCTAACTTTACAGAGCCGAAGCTTTATATCCCCGGGAGGCTTAGAGGGAAGCCGCGCCTTCGACGCCCACGGCCTCGGGCAGAGAATTTTGGGGCGCGGGAAACCACAGGTGGGTAAGACCAGTGTACAGTGGGGCGGTAGAAAAGCTGGGCCCTGCCGCCGGGTTCCCTCCCTCCCCCACCCAAAGCGTGTAGGCAGAAGAGAATGGGCTGGTTTTAGTTACAAGTAACATTTAAATCCCAAGGGATGCATTTTAACCAGAATGATATGTAAATATAAGCGGTTGATATTTTTGAATTTTACTAAGTTGGTTGGGTAAAACTCGCCAACTCATGAATCGGAATAGTATCTCCTTGACGCTCTCTTAATATGGGTTTGAAAGTATTACCCCTACAAAATAGTCTGAAATGTCTCCATTAGGGAATATTTTTCACTAACTCTTGGCAATATTCTCTTGACACTTCCCTGGTGAGGGTCGAAAAGTATTAACTAAATTTGAACATTGAAATACGAGAGATTACGTTGTAAGAGGACATTTTCACTTGCGTAAGGGGAATTGCAATTTTTATATGAATAATTTTGAAATTTACGGTGTGCCCAAAAAAAGATATTAGGTACCAAGAGAATCTGTTCATTACTGAATTAATGCTTAATGCATCTGGTTAGCGATTGTGTTATCTATTTGTTGAACCGACGTTGATTTAGGGGATTTGATAATCTGAAATCTCAAGGACCAACTTTTGAATCAAATTAGCATTCGGAAATAGTTCATGAAAAGTATGAAGCAAATCTTTGTGGGAATTTAGTTTCCTGGAGTAGAATTGGCGATATCTTAAGGAGGTTTCACAGTTGCGTTGCAACTACATTGTCGAGAATATATAGTCGCTTTTTAACGTCTACCCTTAATAGAATCCGAAAAACTGTAGTTGAGAATTAAGGTTTCATTTCTAACCTTATAGGATGTATGATATAAGATTAATTCTTTAACATACTAAGATTACATATTTTTTAACGTCTCTTGCAGGATATGGGGCATAAGGTTTCATAGTTTTACTCTTTGCTATAATAAGATTAATAATTTGGAAAATAATATATATAATTATTGCTATTGGCAAGAGAACCATCATTTTTAACCGACTTACCGAAAGCGAAAATAATGGGGAGGAAATTTGACAGAGTTAAGTGATTCAGGTGATGTTGGAGGAACTGTAGCATTATTTGAGTACTCTCTCTCCTCCGAAAACCCTTAAGAAGCTAGAATATCCTGGCTTGAAGTGTCATCCAAAGGAAAACATCAATAATTCCCATTCAGAGTCTGTGGTGTCCCGCGCGCCTCCGTCGTGGGCAGGCTTCATCTCTCAGATTAAAGGGGAATCACGGTGTTGGGCGGCGGGATGGGTGGGGGCGAGGTCGGGAGGAAGCGGAAAATATTCGAACAACCACCCCCGGTATTCCACCCGTCCTACCCTCCCCTTCAACGACTACCTCCTTTTCCAGTTTCATCACCATCGTCTTCTTTTACATGCCTCGAGGCCGCAGAACCTTACCCTTAGAGTTGCTTCCTCCTTACCCTCAAAATATCATCCCTTTCTCCTTCATCTTTATTCAGGCTCCCTCCCGCCCCACACAGGGTCGACCCTTACGCACCCATCTCCCCACCGTCGTGCACGCCCTCGTCCCTCAGAGAAACCACCGGGTCCACCTTGCACACTCACTCCCCCTCTTCCCAACCTTAGGATAACATTCCAAAGATGTCTGTGCGGATGAATGAGTGAGGGGGAATAGGTGAAGAATGGCTTTCGCGCAGAGGGGTGGGGCAGGTATGGTGGTCAGAAGGAGTGCCCGATTGCTCCCTTATGGGAATGGCTTTGAGGAGAAGAGAGAGAGAGAGATGAAGGAGGAATATTTTAGAATTCTTTCTTGTCAGAGAATGGTTTAGGCAAGTGGGGTGTCCTTAGAGAGAGATCTATTGGGAGAGGATTGTTTGAGGAGGGAAGCTGGAGGACTAATAGGCAGGAGGGTGCCAAGTGACGACAGAGGAATGGGATCAGGGCATGAGGGGGTGGGGACGCTTGTTTAGCGGTTTAGTTCGGGATTGAAAAATTCAGGGAAAATGTATAAAAGTCTGTTTGGAGGATTGGAAGAAGGGTAGGTTTTTGGAACCTAAGTTTCCATAAGGAGGTGTTTGAAAATAAAAAGCGGTACGTGAGGTCACAGTGGCAAGGAGAAGGGTGGAAGACGATGCGTCATAATGGCCTGGAAGGAGGTACCTAGCTTGGGGGAGTGTGAGTTGTGTACCCGAATTTGTTTGCAGATATGGGATGTACAAAGTTGTGGTGGGGGAAAGGATGGGGAACTGCGCGATTTAGAGGGAATGGGGCGGTCTCCCCCAGGAATGTGCGGGGATAGGGATCCTTCCCCCTCCTCGAAGGGTATGAACCTCTGCGACTGCGCTAAATCTCGTCGGGTTTGTGCTTGTGTACAGGGGTTAGTGTGTGGAAGAAGGTGAGGAACGAGGGCTCATTTACGTTAAAAAATAACAACAACTGTGTCTCGGAGAAATGAGATGGAGTTCAATGACGAGTTACTCACTTGAATTTTTACCAGTTGTGATCTCCTTGAGTTGCTTATGACGTTCTCTAAAAGAATTGAGTTTATCTCTTGGCTCACACATTTGAAAAATACAATGTCAAAGTGGAGAAATTGACGTAAATTTTAGTAACGGGCGCATGCGCGGGTGGATGCTTTTCTCGCTAATATAACATAATCTCTCTTTCGTAAAAAAAATTAAAAGTAAATCCGACGGGTGAAAAGTTAGCGTAGTTGAGATTACAAAGTGTCATGGTATCGTGAATAAAAGTGAAATATAATTAATGATATATTTAAATTACAGATTTTCAGCAATTGTTGCTCGTCCTTATTAACGGCACAAGGGGAGTAAGTTCAGACTTAAAATCCGGGAAATGAAAGAATAACGTTATTTTTATGCCCAAATGTGCAAAGGCTTGTAAATATCATTTAAAGTATTTGTTTGTTTTGATGATATAACAAACCCTTAGCAGCCATTACACCCTACAGGGAAATTAATGGGAAAGTTGATGCATTACTCTTTCATAGTTGCTATTAATTTTTTTGAACGAGGTGCTTAATGAAAATATTTTTTAATGAAAAAGATTATACTGAGAACTGTAAATCCTGGATTGAGTCACGCCAACCCAAATGTTTTCATCTTGCCTCTCTGAAATAATAGAAATTGGCTAAACACATTGATACATTTCTCAGCTGACACGGCATAGCGTGACACTACACTGTAATACTATCACGGATTTATGACGGATTTTATGTCCTAAGAGCTTGAAATCATTGCTTTCGTAGCTTTGTAGGAGTGATATGACATTTGAATTGGTTTGTTTTTATGCTTGTGTACGTAGGCTGATGTGTATATCATGAAAATAAACATGAAATGGAAATGTGGAAATATTTCTGTTAGCTCGAGGAAAACAATTCCAGAAATTCAAATTAAATTTTAGAGAAAAGACGTTCTCCGCAATTCAAAACTATCACATTGCCTAAATTGAGTCTCCTACAAAAACTTCAGAAAAAGTAGTACTGTTCCAACGCCATGAAGTGTCGTGAAACTTTGTGAAATATCTTATCGTCAGGTAGGCGTTTGAGTCTAATCCCTGGGGCTTCAATGTCATGTACGCGAGTACAAGGTTGCTTTGGCTTCAGCATCACCTAAGGGTTTGACTGTGTATGCAGACATAGTACGTGAAAACTGTTTTGGAAGAAAAGTGTGAGAATCCGTAAACCACAGGCAGTGAAAAAAACAAATGAGTTCCTTAAAAGTAAAACTTTACTAAATACCGACCGATATGGGTTTTGCTGAACTTCAAATTTAATCAGACGTTGTCTGAAATGTAATTTGAGATGGAAGTGATTCTGAAAATTCTCCATTGCAAATGAACATCGTGGGAGCCCTTGCTTCATCGATCAAAGTCTCATGAAAATATTAAACTACAACGTTAACTGGTCGTCTTTATCGTGCGGGAAGTTTTATCATTATGCCATTAGATTACTTTCATTGGATTGGTTTGTGATATTACACTTGAATATTTATATCAGATGTAGTCTATGGGTAAAAATATATCCGGAAAAACTAAATTCTACCCATCTTTAACCCAAAATAACAACAGGTTGAATTTCCACTCATTTTTCCAATACCTGCTATCTTTCTCCCACGTTATAGTTTAAAAGTCTATTTTTTATGGGCAGGCTTTCAACTGGGCTTCTAAAGGTATTGTTATGACCGGCAGTGGTGAAAGGATTGCGGGTAAGTTGCGCGAGTTCATAGTTTCCACTAACATATCTCTTTCTTATTCCATAAAAATTAAGTTGGAAAGAGATTCCGCTAGGGGAGTTTGGTGAGGTAACTATAGTATCAAATATGCTCCACACATGTTTCAATTGATTCCTTGAAGCTCATACTGGTGAAGTTTCCCTCCACGTCGTTAGTTACTATTTCCAGATATGGGTACGAGACTGTCGGTTTGCGCGTATGGGATTCGACTCGTTCCCGTGTAACCAAATAACTCGAGCTGCAAGTATTTTGGAGCAAAAAGACGAAATACGGTACGTTACCTCGATATCCGAGTCAACCAGTGCTATAAAGTTTGTCAACAATTTACCGAGTGCTCACAACACCATCAACAAATGTGCTAAGTCGCATCCCTCCCGGGTTGTGGTTCGTTGATTGGGACGCCGCCTCATCAGTTTAGCTTACATTCTCCATTCCTTACGTTGAACACCGTACGACTTATTCACATATTTAGGGTTACCACCTCAAACGCGCACACGGATTGAGCGATGGAGGTCTCGTAAGATGTAATCCCATGCCCCCGCTGCCGATGCCACTGGAGGCGCGTCGAGGTCTTTGGAATGTTGATAACAATCTTTGAAAGGGACATAAGCCGAAACGCGGGAGTGCGGCCCGGTGGGAGAAAGCGGAGACTTGATGAGAGTTATAAGAGGAAATGGGGGGAGGTGGCGAGGGATGAAGGTTTCGCGTGTGGTATGGGGAAGGAGTAAAGGGAAGGAGTGGGATAATGTAGAGATTGGGATAGCCGGGGGTGGATAAACGTGTTGGCATCAGTTTCCCTTGTGTTTCGTACGAGGGGGAGGGAATGGTGGAGTTGGTCGGGGGTGTATGTGGTCAGGGGAGGCTGCCATGGCTGTCGAAAAGCCGCACGCATCTCTCATCAAACTCCCGCAGACTTCATTCTCCTCCCGCTCCTCGGCCGACCCAATCCCCATTCCTCCCTCGCTCCGGTCCCTCTCCCACCAACCCCCCACCCTCACATCGCCTTCCTTTCTACATCGTCCCCCTCCACCTCATTCTCCTCTATCTTCTCCACGCGGATCCCCTCCTCCCTCCCGATGCTTATTTCGCAGCGGTGGATGCGAGGGAGCAACCAACCCTCCCCCTTGAGCACTCGAGATCTCGACGCTGAAGCCCCTTAGGCGTATGTAATATATAGGTGTATACTTATCGGCTACTTAGCCAGCGCGGTGATTTTTTCGGTCCATTATCTCTCATTAGACTTCATTTTATCGACTGTGGTGATGTAACTCAACCTTAACGATCCGCTCGCGGAATCCACACCACGCTGAGAGTTGTATTTTTTTTTAAATTTTAAAACCTCTTCTCAATTTTCGACTTCATTGAATTTCTTTTTCTTTTCTTCATCGGTTCCCTCGGGTCGATTCTTCTCCAGCCCGTATTTTCCCTCAGTGCCATGCGTGAAACGCAGGGTTTCAGCTGTATATACACGCAAGCCACCGTAAGGGCATGTGACAGGGGTTGTTAGGAAACCAAGATTTTATGTATAATTATTCATTTATGCATAAACATTAATATATATTCCACATACATAAATACATTTTTGCATGCATACCTATCTACATCATGGATGTGTGTATATATATATATATATTATATATGTATATATACAACTAATTATATAGAAATAGATATAAGGAAAGGGGATAGGAAAACACATAAAAGACGAACACTGGAAAGGTGGGGAAGGCGGATTTGAGCAGATCACAAATTTAAAAATATTTCCTTATCCGGTATATGCCGAAATATTTTTAAATTTGTGATCTGCTCAAATCCGCCTTCCCCACCTTTCCTATGTTCGTCTTTTATGTGTTTTCCTATCCCCTTTCTTTATATCTATTTCTATGTGTGAAGTAATATTTGTTTACCGTATGGCGGGATTTCGCGTTTGGATAACTAATTATATATATATATATATACTAATTATAATATATACATAAATAATGTTGTGTTTATATATATATATATATATATATTAGCACATATTGAACACAGAATAAAACAGATAACACGTAAAAGGACACTCACACTATAGATGATTTAAGCTTTCGGCCTACTCCGAGGCCTTCTTCAGTCAGTTATATATATATATATATATATTTTTTTTTTTAGGTAATCTACCGGTTAAGGTAGGTTTTTGGATGGACACAACTATCAAATAAACATTTTGTGACTCCCCACCTAGCAAACTAATCTATATCAGGTCCCTCTTCATCTCGGTGTACTTCTTACCTCCCTTCATCCCGTCCAACATCCCTATCCTGTTCCTACCCTTACCTCGCTTGCCCAACATTCTCCCCTCTATTACCCTCTTCAACATTCCACTACCGCTCAATACGCCTTTCATCCATTTTTCCTGCCTCCATAGGATTTCTCTCAACAAACCCCTCTCCTCCTCCACCATTTCTAGTACTTCCTCATTTGTTTTCCTTTCGGTCCATTTCACCTTCTCCATTCTTCTCCACACCCACATTTCAAAAGCCTCCAATCTACGTCTATCTTCCTGCTTCAGCGACCACGTTTCCGCGCCGTACATAGCTACGCTCCATATCAGAGTTTTTACGAGTCTTGTCTTAACATCCCTACTCAACGTCCCCGTCATCAACTCCCTCCTCCTTGAGAAAGCCTCCTTGCCTAGCGCAATTCTTCTCCTTACGTCCCTACCACTTTGACCGTATTGGTCCAAAACACTTCCGAGATATGTAAACTGCTCTACCTCCTCTATTCTTTCCCCGCCTATTTTAATATTTAGCTTAGCCTTTTTCTTTCTGGAAAATCGCATAACCTTTGTTTTATTAATATTGATTCTCATCCCATATTTATCGCACTGAACCTCCAATTCACTCAGCAATGCTTGCAACCCCTTGGCTGACTGAGCAACTAATGCTTGGTCATCAGCAAACCTAACCGATTTTACGAATTCCTCTCCGACTTTCATTCCTACCTCCAGTTCTTCCCTCTTTAATCATTTCCTCTACATATACGTTGAACAGTACCGGTGACAATGGGCAACCCTGCCTTACACCTCTTCCTAACACTGCCCATCCGGACTTTCCGTTCCCCACTCGCACCTGAGCAGTCTGAGACATGTACAGGTTGCGGATCAGTCTCCTGTCCCTCCAAACCATTCCTATTTTCTGCAATACACGCATTAATTTTTCCCAATTCACTCTATCAAACGCTTTTTCGAAATCTACAAAACAGGCAAAAACGTATATATATATATATATATATTATATATATATGCATATATATATATATGTATATATATATATATATATATATAAATTCACTGATAGTCATAACAAACACAGAAACCAAAACACAAAAGAGGAAAAACTCACTGGTTCTCGAATTTTCGGTGGTCCAACCACCTTTCTCAAGAGGAATTAGGAACAGAACTCTAATCTCGGAATCGACAGAACTCTCAGAGTTCTGTTCCTAATTCCTCTTGAGAAAGGTGGTTGGACCACCGAAAATTCGAGAACCAGTGAGTTTTTCCTCTTTTGTGTTTTGGTTTCTGTGTTTGTTATGACTATCAGTGAATTTACATTACACGTTTGTGGGTTTTCCAAAAAAGTGTATATATATATATATATATATAATATGTGCATATTATATGCTACCCTGATGTCCGGATCTGCATTGCATTGGGGCCTAATAATTTCTTCTGTGTCACTAGTAAGCTCAGGTGATTTTTTTTGTAAACTTGTGAGTAGTTTTCCGAAAAATAGAACCAATGATAGTTTTTATCGAATGCTGCGGCCGGGTGATAAATCGTTGTTCACTGTTTGCACTCAAATGAGGATCTAAATTGGTTTCTCCTAGCAAAAAACGAAAAGTACAGACGAAATTTAGGTTGCTCGGACGAATGTCGATGATGATGACTTTTAGATCATTGGGGAAAAAAGTGAGACGTGAGTTTTTTTTATTGATCTATGGAATTGGTCCATTGACTTACTTTGTGGTCTACGAGAAAAGGTGATTTTTCAGTTTTACCTCATTTTGCACTACTGACACAGATGTATAACTTTCACATGGGGCAATGTCAGTTCCATTACAATTTGTTCCCTGATTTCATATATTATAAATGGCATATTTCGATTCACCGCAGACCTCATACTCCGATTCCAAGTTTGTGATATTGGCCTCAGAGCTGGTATTTTGATTTCATGGATCATTCAAGTCACAACATCTCTCTCTGCCTTTCGTGAATGATGGAGCACTTTCTCTCCAAATCATATGTGCTGAGTCTATTGAACCGTGAAAAGAATAAAATGATGGTATGTGATCGCCCTCATTTGGCGCAATATTTTTTTTTTCATTTAAGGTATTATGTCACTGAATGGAGCCATGGAATGGTTATATTTTTTTTCCATTTCTGAATTTAATCGTGTTAAAACTAATGGAATTTATTGAAGCATTAAGACAGCTTTAAAATTGTCCCTTTCTCGATAACAAAATAAACTAGTTAAGTCTCGAAAAGCTCTTTTCTCATTTTAAAAATTAAATTCATATCACTATATGGCTTAAATTATGGAAGAAAATGAATATTATACCTTCTATCTGTCTGTCTATCTATAGTCTTAATGTCAGCTTAGGAATAATGAGAAATCAGCGATAGTAACCATCGAGTTTGATTTATTTTACCTTAATGGAATATGTCAATCAGAGTATGCCTCCTCTTATTTTCGCGTGGTAATTTAAAAATAAATATTTCGGCAATTGCAAATTTAGTATTTGAGGTATTAAATTGAAGTGAAAGATAAATAAATGGCGTGTTAAAATATGCAATAACAGATAAATGGTAACATTTTCAAAATATTAATTTGAATTTAGCAAAATGTTTCATTCGCGCTGACCAAATCTTAGATTGTGTTATTGCTTAACAAACTGAATATTGGGATAAAAAATAATTTCAGTGAAGAGAACAAGACCTTGGAGTATAGTAGAATATGCGAAACGAATCAAGAAAAGTAGTGTCCTGCTTACTTGATGAACTACGTGGTACGGCCTTTAATGAAAATTGTTTTGAAGAATATTTATTTTCCTAATAATTTTTCGAAGTTGCCTTTCATACATTGCAATACTATTCCAAATTTCCGGCCTATTTATTGGACAATGCTTTCTTGTACCCCTGTTATAAGTGCGCTCTAATTCTTTTTCTTCAGAACGTTTTAAATCAAAGAATTAATTGCACGCCCAATATATGTTGTAAATGGAGTATTCAAGAGATCAAGGATGCTGAAATAATCTTAGTATTTGCCGTCTAAAAATGTGTGTAGATGCTTCATTCTTAAAATAGAGACCCCGTTTCATAATTTTTTGTATTGGCATCCTTGTGCAAGCATTCATTAAATATGCTGTTTTCCTCAGAACGTTTTAATAAAAATGTTCATGTAATTTAAACTTCCATTGAATAAATGCTGTTCGTCAAACTCTTTAAGAAATAATTTATGGTTGTATGAACTACGAAGAAACTTGAAATAAAGTCATAATTCAGTTAACTGTCATAGTGTAAAAGGTAAAAACCATTTGTGTCTTCACGAGGTATCGCTAGATAATTGGAATTAAAGTCAATATAATTTAACTAAATATATTCTTTAAAGCGTGTGCTACGAAGATTCGCGTAACTTCCAAACAACCAGCTACAGTAATCACCCTCTTATGATTAGTTTGGATTTCCTAATATTACTGAATATTACGCTAATTTGATATTTGCACATCCTAGATAGGATGTTTAAATTTTGACTCTTTTATCACCCAATGATCTTTAGTGAAAGCTGAACTCTCTGTTTGTATACTAACATGATTTGGATTGTGTGCCATGAATTGCGAGTTAAACAAATGTAAAAATAGAATAAAATTTTATGGTATTTTGTTATCATCGACTCGAACCAATACCAACGTTGGGCGTGCAATATGAATGCGTAATTTGTTTGAAACACCCTATTACGGTGCTCATCGCAGCGACAGAGAGCACCGTGGGTGACAAAATTCGATCCCTTTTGTATTTGTTGATTGTTTTTTTTTTGCTGCGCCACAAAATCTTTTTCGTTGCCCTCGTCGGCTCAACTTATTCCAATCCCTTTCCCTCAATTTTCCCAAACCCTTCGCTTCCGTTTCGAACCCTTGCCGTTTCCACGGGATCTCGTCGCCGAGCTCGCTCAGAAAATCTCGCCCGGTACATATTTGCGCTTTCAGCTCCGCCCAACCCTGCGGCGTTACGTTAATGGAGAGCGAGTAATTGGCATGCAAGAAAGTTGGTGGAGGAGAGGGAGGGTTTGAGTGTGGAGGGAGGTAGGCGGGGAGTGGTCGGAAGGGTAGGGATTTGTATAAAATGAGGTTGATTTGGATGGAGGCGGCGCGACAGTGAGTGGACGGTGCCACACGGCAAAGGGGGGATTGAGGAAAGAGGGATGAGGGGGTGTGAGGTTAGAGGTGGCATAAAGAGACGTGTCCTTTATATACATATATATGTATATATATCATATAAGGTACAGAGATATGCATATATTAACATACATTCATCATTGTTGCAGAGTGAGGATGGGTGATAAAAATGGTATGGTCAGATTGAGCCCATCTGCCAAATTAAATCTTGTCCCTTTCTCTGATGGGTTGCTTCAGAAGATGGAATTGTTTGTAAGGGGATCGTCATTCTATTCTATTTCCGTAGACCAATCAAAGAAAGTGAGTCGGATAGAGCTGTAAAACCAACACTCCGATTCGTCAAAGAATGGTATTGGATTGTGAAGCCACGACAATAAACAAGACGGAGCTGTAACGACGTTTATCGCTTTGGTTAGTTGAAACGCACGTCGCGATGGAAACAATGCCATGACCAAAAAGAGGGAGGAAATTGCAGTGTGCATGAAAGAGAGATTTAATTAATATGTAAATTTCATATTGAACGAGCAAAAGTAAACTTCCAGGTATCAGTAGACGAATGCTTTTTTATGCCTTTCTTCTGGAATATAATTACAAAAATTTAGTTTAGCAATACAGTATGACATTAATTTGTTGTACAAATACTAGAATTGAAACATGGGATCGTTTTAATAAGTGAGGTTAGGACACTGTCCTACGAAGCTCTACGGCGCATGAAGTTCCCTCATTCAAGTGGTCCATTCCTTTCATTTTGTTGCGTCCCGTCCTTCGGAAAGTTATACCTTCCAGAAAATCAAACAGCTTGGGTTAGTTTGGAACGTTCAGAGGCATATTCTGCTTTTCAACTAGGAACTACCACTAAAAGAGTGTCAAGACCTCAGATACATAGTAATCAATTAGTAAAATGACTAAGATCACTAGGTAGAATTGCTGTGACACTATTTATGAGGTAAACTCGTAGTGAATGACATTCACACTATAAACAATTATTCCTCGAGGTAAGGAATAAAAATCTCGTTAGCTGTCTAAGGTGTAACAAAACAATGATTATTCAGTGATATTTTCCCTCACGCGCGTGGTCATTTGCGCAGGATGTTTGGTTGCGGTTCTGGAATGTACACGTATGGAATACTTGTGTATAATATATTTTAATTGCTTCACAACTACCGCTTCAAATGATAAAGGTCCACACAATTTATTTAGGAAGTATCCAAATCATATATTTGAATTCTATTTCAAACTTCAAATTTGACCCGTATCCAAATTTCATCAATTTCGTTGCTTAATTTTTGTGCAGCGACGATGACTGTACGAGATTTCATTTGTTTGCATTGTTTCGTACCAGTTGAAGGAGATGTTGGAAGGAATATAACGGGTAACTCTCTAATAATGATTATTCAAAAACATTTACATTTATTGCTATTCCATTAGAATATAAATTAAAGCAATAGTTTCTTACATAAAAACATTTTTCTTTTCGCAATCATTCTATCTTGTTCATTTTCTTCCAAACTATATAATAACCGAAGACAAATACAAACGCCATTTCCTTACAAAGAGAAAAATATAAAACTATTTTAGAAACTGAGGTAATTAATTAAATACTCTATTATTGTATAGTAAAACTTTATACAATGAAATGAAGAAAAGAACGAGTAGAGATATTTTAGGTTGCTCTTGGGTTATATATTTTTATTGCGTCACATCAAGAGTTCGTATGAGTTCAATCGGCGAACCACTGGCTTAAATGGAATGGAAAGGAATTTTGATTTGAGCAACCCGCAGATACAAGATTTTCCTCGTAGCTCCAATAGATCTTACGTACTGGAGTGCTACGACATAAGGAAATAGGGCAAGAAAGTATAGACGAGAGGATACGGAATTTTTTTTTCCATTCGCTCTTTCTCGCTATCTGGCAAAGCTATGTCGTGGATAGGATCTTTGAAATTGAAGGTCGTTCTTTCTATAAGTCCGAATAAGATCACCAAAAAGGAAGTGAATGTTGGGTGCGGTCCAAATCCCAAAATCTCCTCCTAAGGAAAGACTTTTTTCTGAGTTCCGAAGGCCTAGTAGTGTAGACATATGGAAAGGAAAAAAAGAAGTTGATAGGTATGAGAGTAGGTTATATAAAACTTGAACGTGAAAGGTGCTTAAGTGCAAGCATTAGTCATCTATGGCGTCGATATACTCGTTGCCATGACGAATTTACGAAGAAAGCACGTAGTCAAAGAAAAAATTAAAAATGGAACCACGAGATAAATGAAGGATTATTTTTAACCTAATCACATTCATTTGGAATTTTCTGGTCATGGTAATATATGTATCAGCGGGGGCGTGGTAGTTCAGTGGATAGAGCGCTGGGATAATTAACTGAGGTACCGGATGACGACTTTATCACCTTTACGTCACCTAATATGTGTGATCTTGTGGACACCGGATCTTCATGGGAAACCGTAGGTGGTCCAGTAAAAGGAATCGCTGTCCCGTCCCTACCATGTAGTGTGAATTTCCTATGCCGTTGGGCTTACTACTAGGAGATCTCTACTCTAATCTATTAAACCAAACTTAGGGGTGATAACTCTGGCTTTGTTATATAACCCAGTCTCTATAGGCCTATGCTTTGAATTTTTTGTTCCACTTCTTTAGTGTTTGTATGTTAAACTTCCTCTTTTTGCATATGGATTTTAAGACGTCAGAAGGTATACAGTAAGGCGTGAATAGGTTTCATCTTGGAAAAATTTAACAATGAAGTATAATATTTATTGCTTTTTTAAGTTTGAGAAAAGAGCTTTTCACAGGGTTGGTGAAATCTTGGAAAATTCCGCAAGAAAAAAGGCTGTTCATTGAAATATGTAATTTAAGGGAAACCTTCAATATGAAATGAAATTCTGAACTTCCGTAGATCTAACATATATGTTATGGCAACTTAAAAATTTTCGGAAAAATTAAGAGCAATCTAAGTCTAAATCTACTACTGAATTATTCGTATTTGTACTAATATTTTAGCTTTACTGATGCTGAGGGACACATTTGTCGTTGCATTTTCGGATGAAAGTTAATAAACAATCGTGAGCTTATTAAAAGTAATTGGGAGCTCCTGTTCCATATTTCGTACAACTCAAAAGGCCATCTCATGGCCATGTTTGTGCAAACTCATCTTCCTAATCGGATATTTTTTTCGAATTATGTGGAACTCCGAGTAATATGTGTAAACATATATATATATATATATATATATATATATATATATATATATATATATATATATATATATATATATACACACATTCAAATTCGAAGTCCCGCCATACGGCGCACAAATATTCATTCAAACATAGAAATAGGTATAAGGAAAGGGGATAGGAAAACACATAAAAGGCGAACACAGGACATGTGGGGAAGGCGGTTTTTGAGCAGATCACGAAAGTAAAAATATTTCCTTAACCGGAATTTGAACACCGGACCTTCCACTTGCCGGGCGGAAGGTCCGGTGTTCAAATCCCGGTTAAGGAAATATTTTTACTTTCGTGATCTGCTCAAAAACCGCCTTCCCCACATGTCCTGTGTTCGCCTTTTATGTGTTTTCCTATCCCCTTTCCTTATACCTATTTCTATATTATATATATATATATATAAATAAAAATAAATAAATAAATAAATAAATAAATAAATAAATATATATATATATATATATATATATATATATATATATATATATATATATATATATATATATATATATATGCTCGATTGTGTTTCGTTGGAGTCACAATTTAATTATGGGATAGTTGTGTCCATCCAAAAACTTACCTTCACCGGTAGATTACCTTATTATATATATATATATTCTTCGAATAACACATATGCCCACCTGATGGAAAACTTGGTCTAGAGATATGCCGAAAAGGATAGTGGCAATAGCACGTAAAATAGGTACTAAAGAAGTACTTAGTCTCACCGTCTAGTCCATACTCACTCGTCATTCTTCATAAGCGGCTTAGCTACGGCTAATGAGTTGCTCTTTAAATTTAACCTTCGCTAGGTCTCACACTGTGCCATTTCAACTCGGTTGTTTCCCTGCTAGTTCTTGTCTATCAGGTCCACCGGCGTCATTTGATTTCCAACCAACCGAGAGGTCTAGGGATGTCAAAGTCACCACCTGTGCTTCCTGTTCTCCTGGTATCGTCGAGGCAACCGTTTGACAGAAGTTTGGTGAAATATTCATGATTTGGCCCTACCCTAACGGGTAACGCCCATTAGGAATTGAAAGGAATTTGTGTCTGCCCTTGTCCAAAAAGTTATTGAAGCCATGGAGGTAGCAGTGAGGTTCGATCAAAATTATATATGAGCGTATTACATTACCAAAGGACACTGTTTGAAGAGTTTAAATCCTGTCAAAATATTCTAGTTTTAATTTATGTGCGTATTTTTTATCCATACTACCTATATCTAAAAATAAGATGATTTATCGGAATGAATAATAATATTAGAGTAATAATGTTATGTTTTTTGGTAAAATTAGTTCAATATTTCGATGAAAAGTAATGTACTGCGACAATAGCTCTAAAATATCGGCTCATTTTCTGTCCCGAGGCTACATGAATATGTTAGTTGGGAAAATTTGCTTGTGAATGAAATTCTGTGTTATCATTCGTTCACTTGTTGTAAATTACATTTAATATGTCTAAAATGTTTTGAATGTGTTTTTCAAGTTCAAGGAAGTTTTTTATCTTGCGTTTCATAATCGTTTTCTTATATTAAATGACTTCACACTTTATGAAGACGTAGTATTTTTATTCTGATATATTTTTCTGTTGTATTTTTGATTTCACGTTGATCGTTGGAATGAGGTTCTGCATGCTTTTGTGAGCTGAATTTGAAGTAGTCCATTTGATAAATGCCAGAAAAGCCATCTTCTTTAGGCGCTAACTTGGCCTTGTAGCTCTAATTCCCTGAAATTAAGCATTATTTATTTTGACGGAATGCGCTTATTTCATTTTTGAAATTTAAATATTGTGCTCACATGATTCACTAATACAAAGGATAAAGTTTTTCAAACTTTCGGCTTGGTGAACTTTGAAGTTCATGTTAATTCGGGATAAACACTCCAGATGGTGACTTGGAAAGTGGAACTTCGCCGCCTTAATGCTGATGGGATTTTGTGTGGGATTAAATAAGTCTGAACAGAGGGCAAAGTTGAAGAGGGAGAACAGTTTAACAGGTAATAGATGATATAATAGAGGAAAAAATTCCAAGAGGGAAAAAATGCGTAGGTCGGGCAGTGAGAAGTGAGTAGGTGATTCATAGGTAGTGTCATGTGTTGTGTACCATGTGTATCAAAGCTAGCCTTAGAAACTATTACGAATTACGGATCACGTGGATCGCCTCCTGTCTGTACTATCTTCACATACTTCCTCATTACCGCATTAAAGGGGAAATGAAGACAGGGGAGCTATCTGGGCATCGAATATTTGGCATTGGACAGGTAAAAAATTGACTGTTTGTCGAACAATCTTCGGATTGAATGACTAATGATGATGGTCTTCACAGATGTGCCGACGACGGTGTCCATTCATAGGCCACAGTTAGGCTGACAACTGCCTCGGGAAATGATCCACTTTCGGAGTATTCCTGTCTGCACCACCGATTCCAGCCTAGGATGAAAAAAATTACTGCGAGCAAAAAAAAAACCTCAGATGTTTTATTTCCGCCAAACGGGAACATTTTTCAAGGGAGAGGGCGTATCGACTCGCGGTGACGGCGGCAGCAGCCGGACGGGAATTTCCCCGCGAAATGCGGACAGACGTTCGCGTGCGGGATCCCTCGTGAACTGAATTGAGGAAAGTTGAATTTATGAGTTTATTCGGCGGCCTGCTCTGGTGCGAGGGGGCGTGGGAGGCTAGGCTAGAGACTCCGGGATGGGGTGAGAGAAAAGCGCGCACGTGCGCTCGTGTGGGTGTGTGATTCTGTGAGTGAGTGAGGTAGTCATGCCGACCTGCCGGCCCACCGTTCTTGTTTGGAATGCTGACCGCGTCCACTTGATGGGTTTCCCTTCCCTCCCCTACCCCTCCCTCACAGCAAATTCGTCCTCCCTCTCCGCATGCGGAAGCTAATTGGGAGAGGGGGAATGGGGGTTGGAAAAGAGGCCCTGGGGGAAGGGGGGGTGTTGGAGGAGAGTTAGGGTGAGCGGGTGGTAGGGTTTCGTCGCCGCTGCCGGTGGACTGGAGGGCGGGGAGGGGTAGAGAGGAGGAGGCGGAGAGGGAGGACGGGCGGGGACGTGGGTTGGGGAGGTAAAAAAAAGGAAAAGATTATGTATAGGAAAAGGGTTCATATACACTTCGGTACGGCTCCGGGTATAGAGGGGATGGACACAGAGTGTGTAGGAAGGGTGGGGTTGGAGAGCATCATGAGAGGGAGGGATGATATCGGGGAGGCGGAATTTTGAGTGTGGAGCGTTGAGTCGTGACGACATTTTGCATATCATTTCATCGAGCGCATACCCTTTTCCGGGGTGAATTATATATCATATAGACTGAGATTGGAAAGGGGTGAATGTGCGCGTACTGCGGCGCTTAATAAGAGAACCTGTGAAGGGGACAAAGACAGGACGTGAAAGGGAGTTGGGGGTTGCCGTAATTTCGTTGATTTCGGAGCGTAAAGATGCAAGTGGGGCATCGGAGATATGAGAAAAAAATTTTTGAAGGATACAATTAATATGACAACATATGTTAACGATTTAAACTTAATTGTTTCCATGTACTTGTGATGTTAAAAAGTAATCAATGACGAAAAACTCTCCAAGGGATTTAAATCTCATATTGAGGATGTGCGACCCAGGAACTGCTCCTAAAGTGAATACGAAGTGCCTACAAGCCCGTAAATAATAATTATTTTAAAACATGATTACCGTGTGACATGGTGGGATTTCGATGGTGTGGTTGATTTCAAACTTTTTAGTACACTAAATTGATTGAAGGCAGCAACGAAGTGTTTTCGATGTCCAAAGTAAAAAAGAGATTCAGATAACAATATTCATTATTGTACATTTGACAATATTGATTATCCTCTACCAAAAAATATTGAAAACGCAGGGAAAGAGGTGTCAAAGAGTTAGTAATTATCACTTCAACGACAGCCTCTACTCTTAAAAAAAGGTCACAAAAGAAAACGACTCCATCGAGTTTGTTTATATTCTTGCATCGGGTATCTCGACATTCTATTTTTGAGTTATTGTAAAATATTAATGTTGGGAGATGATTAAAAATTCGTTTTCACGCACACGCATATTCGTCCAATGGAAACAAACGAAAACTCAATGAAGTGGGTTCGAACGAAACATGAAGCGAATTACTTGCGAAATCCTTCCGTGTATGGCACCCTCTCATATGCATGCAAATTAAAGCACGCGTCATTCTGCTGCGGTGGGTGCCGAGATTTGCAGCAAATGAGAGCAGCGGGAGTATTTTCAGTGACAGACGGAATAAAAGCTCACTTCCCCACTAAGCATCGCGGTTCGTTCGATCCAAAACAAGAGGAGACGCACTTTATGCGAAATCAATCTCTTTTTTTTCATCAAAGCCCCTCGACGCTTTTTTATTTCCGCTTCAATCGAAAACAATAAAAAAACCGATATCCTCCTTTATATCCAAGTAAGGCTTAAAAACCTCCAGGTCTATAAAAAAGGGATATTGCTTCCGGTGGCTCATTGCAATCAGAGTTCTTTTAGGTTAAAAAAAAACTACGACGAACGTGGTCAAAAACGTTTGTTCCCGCGGAGAAAGGAATGATTTAATTTTTCCCTATGTGTTTTTACCGCTTATATTTTTGGAGAGAGAAAATACATGGCTACACGCTCCATCTTCAATTTACGTGTTGGGTAAAAACGACTCGAGGCAATTAAAAATGTCCTCAACTGTTGTCAATAATTTCCCTTTGGGCCGTCGACACCGAATCTGGCCGATGCAATCTTCTCGCACGACGGCTAATGCTCGCTTTGTGCACGTATGGCTTGGAGCACTGCAAGAGAGGGGTGGAGGGCATGGGCCAGCGATCTCAGGAGCAGGAGGGCACGTGGAGAGGCTCATCGTCGTAATACCGACCCCAGCATCACTCGCTTCCATCTATCCCTACGGCCACCTCCCAGCCACTCCCCCTCTCACCGTCCGCCTGCGATCTCCATTCGTGATGGCGTCAATCAATTTGATTGGGGACGTTTCTGTGATTACGCGTGCTAATCCCTGGGTGAGGGGAAGAGAGAAACGCGGTGAGGTAAGTCGCATACTATTGGAAAGCTTTGTTAACTCTGGGGAGTTGCAGATATTCTACTGAAATTCTCTTGACCTCGTTAGCGTAACCTTGGAGATTCATGCTTTATCCACTCATGTGAGAAATCTTACCGCGGCCGCGCTCGCATCTTTGAAAAATGTCCCATAAGTACTGTGAGGTATACAAGGGTCATTATAATAGACGAACAGTGTAAATTTCCAAACTTTCTCCTTAAGAGCCTTTGTGTTTTCTGATGTAATATGTGAACCACTGGACTGCAGAGACCCATGCACATTTTTGATCAAATATTACTCTTGCCGTAAATTTTCATAAATATTCTTTTCCATACTTGTATAAACTCATTCTCCCTCATATTTCTATTCTTGTAAGGATGATTATTTACGGAAGAAATGGAGTGTGAAAGGAACACACAAAACATTGGAGAAGAGTTTGAGACGAATTTTTGGAAGCTGTAAAATAGTATATCTATCTCTTGTAAATTTCGCTTTGAGTCATTGACATATTCCCATTCTTACGATTAAGATGCACAAATGCGAGATAAGAGCAATTTCAGCAAATGGTTGCATGAGAAAAGCAAAATGAGAGCACTTGCATTGATGATTGGGGTACAAAATGCTTTGCGTAAAGATACGACTGAAAAATGTGTTGGCCAAGAAATTGATCTTTGAAATCGTCTTAAAAGAACTGCCATTTTATTTTGCTGTTAACGACCCATGTCTCTTTTTTTTCCTTTAGAGGTATTCGTAGTTTTTAGGGGAATCCTTTTCAATATTTTTAAATGGACATGACTGTGTGACACCGTGGTTAATAGAAATAGAGCGTACGGGAGTAGAAAAATGAAGTAATAAAGATACAATGAGAAAGCCTTTTGGGAAACAATGCGAATGTTTTTATTTAGACCGTTTGTGAAATGCATAGATTGACTGCTTGAGTTCAAGCTCTTCCATGCGGGTTATGAATGAGCTAGAGGCGGTTATTATCAGTCCATAAAAAAATTTCAACTAGTTCACTGCATTATCCTCACGGGTAGTTTTCAGAATCATTCTTGTCGTCATTGTATGGAAGTCATATACTCCAGAGGAAATTTTTCAAAACCCCATCAAAATAAAGCTGTCTCTTTTCATTCCTTCCTGTTTCAGCCTATTTCCCATCTCGGAGTCCATTCTCCAACGATCAGTAGAGAGCAAGCGCGGGGCGTAATACTCCATGATCTACGGAACTGATTTCAAACTACGTGTTTATGCGTTTCTATTGATGGATCAAATCCTGTCTTCAACGTGGATTCACTAAGAATTTTCATATTTTTTTAGCCAACTCTCAAATCATAAGGTGTTAACTTTTTGCATACTCCCTCCTGTGACGAGTGATCTGTTCAATATCCTTTATTTTTCCTTGCGTACAAACTCGAAGCAGCGTGATCCTAGCTATTAGTATTCCTAGTATCCTGTCAAGGGTTAAACTTTGTCACGGCTGAACTAAGCTGGAACAATATCCTTCGCCATTTCTTATTTTTTTGTGATTTTATTTCTGATGATTAAAGTATCGATTTTTATTTTCACGAACCTCGTATCTTTCGTGGGTGTGCGAGGCGAAAATTAAAAAAAAAATAAATAAATCCTGCCGCACTCGGGAGAAATAACCACTGATTATGTTCCACGGATTTCCTATCAGCTTCGTCCACATCCCGTCAGAGTTGCAGACGGTGGGAGAAAAATAAATATTTTTTCAGCGACGAGAATGGGGTTGGACGTGGAGGCGAAGAGTGATGAGACGCGCGGGTTTGGGGGAGAGAGATTCGGGAAATATGTTGGGACATATGCCCGCGCTGGATTACCTATCAGAGAGTCCTTTGGGTTTGAGGGGGGAGTTTAGGGATGGGGCTGCGAGTATTAGAGTGCGTTGGCATGTGGGTGAAGGCTGCCCTGGGTGGGCGGGCGATAGGTAGGTTTTTTCGTCTGAGTGTGTGTTTGAAAGAGAGAAGTGGGAGGGGGGGACCAGAATGTGATACATCCTGCCACGGATAATCAGTCGATTATTGGCGAGGTTCGAGTGTCAGCGCTCGGCCGTAATGATAATGGGCAGGTTCCCATTTTCCCCCCGTTCCCTCGCCAGCCACACTGGCTCGCTCCTCTCCCTGCCCTTCTTGCAAATCTCCTCCATTCTCTACCCTTCAACAGCAACCTCCAGAACAAAACCGCATGCGCCTCTTCCCCCACCATATAGCTCTCCCACTCTCCAAAACCGCCCCCTTCAATGATTCTCTTCTCCCCTCGCCGTAGGACGCCCCCTCTCCTCTGTTAAATCCCCTTCCCCCATTCCTCCTCGTCTCTCTCTCACACTTGCCGATCATCCGCACCCTCGATCATTTCTCCGGATTCCTCCTCTCCGCCACGTCTCTCTTTCTAATTTCGTGTCGTCGCCTGCATCCGCACACTGTCACCCATCATCTATCCATTATTAATACAAGCCTTTCTCTTGAAGTGATAGCGCGTATGAATTAACGCAGGATATTAATTGATGGTTTAAACGGTTAGTGGGAGGGGAAATCTGATTTTCGGCAGGTTCTTGGCGACTCGAAAATTCTCTCTAAAACGCCACTTACCCTTTAAGTGCAGTGTTTGAAATTGATAAGTATCCATTTTATGCATTAAATTATATGAGAGAAGATTAAAAATTATTTTAGAACGAACACCATAAGAATCAAATCGACAGTTTTATTAAGTGTATGAGACGTATTTACAATAAAATGACTTTCAACGCAGGAGTTATGGCTTTGAATCATAATGTTTCATGATTTTGAACTTTTTTTAAGTTTATCTTTTCCGCACTGCAGGAAATACTTATGCCATTGAATTTTAGAAAAAAAATGAATAAGCTAAACATGTTTTAAAACCCCTTAACGTAAATAAATATTTGAAAAAATGTTGTTATCATTATCGAGATGAAAATTTTCATAAATTTTTCCTCTATGATGCAGAAAAGAATTAATGCATTGGAAAATGAAATGAGTGCACAAATCCTCACCCCATGCTTCACCATTTTCTACCTTGTCCTCTTTTTTCTAGTGAAAATTTCTAGTTTCTAGAGTCTAGTTGTCCTCTAGTTTCTATTTGAAATAGTAGATACATGCGTGGTTAAAACTGTTCTGAATTAAATGAGAAAAAAGATCACACACGGAAAAAGTGGTTCTCAGGATAATGACTAAGAGGATGAATAGAAGAGAAAATGGCTACTTAGGGGATGATCAATGGAAGGTACAGGAAGAAGAGAGGCAAGCGTGGTGCTATAGGTCAAGATGTAATGAGGTCACTAATAGAGAGGAAGATAGAATATGATCAGGATGTATTTATTTGTTTTGAAGATTTCGAAAAGACGTCCGACAGAGGGAATTGGGTAGAATTAATGGTTCTACGGGTATTGCAGAAAATAATAATAGAGTGCAGGGACAGGAGGCTAATCCACAACCTGTACATATCTCAGACTGCTCAGGTACGATTCGCGAATGGAGTGTGTTCGTAAGACAGGGCTGTTCAATGTCCCCTGTACTGTTCAATGTGTATGTGAAGAAAATGGTTAACGAGGCATGGAAGGAACTGGAGATCAGAATGAAAGTTGGTGGGGAATCCATAAAATTAGTTAGGTTTGCGGATGACCAGCTTTAGTCTTCCAGTCAACCGGTAGTTGCAAGTATTGCTGAGTGAATTGAAAAGTCAGTACTATTGGCATGGGATGAGAATAAATGAAAAGAAACGAAGTTTATGCGATTTTCCAGAAAGGGAAAGCCTAAGTTAAATATCAAAATAGGAGTTCGTAAACTTGAGCGGGTGGAAGAGTTTACATCCATTTACGAAGTGTTCCGGACCAAACTGGTCCAAGTAATAGAGACATAAGAAGAAGAATTGCGTCAGGCAAAGAAGCTTTCACGAGTAGTGCGTTGGTGATAGAAATGTTGAGTAAGCATTTTCAGAAACGGCTCGTCAAAAATTATTATGTTATTATGAAGCGTGATTTTGTGCGGCGGGGAAACATGGTCACTGAAGCACGAACATGCAGTTAAATCTATTTATATGAGGGTCCAAATAATTGCATTTGGTCATCTTAAGTTATCCATCGTCGCTGTTATTATAACGCACCCAAAGCACCATTAAATAATTTACAAAATCCTTCTTGTTCCCTCCCCAGCTTTCACTTTTGCTTTTCTGGGACAGTTCAGTCGGGTTACTGCAACGACTGATTTACATAGCTCGCACAGCAGCCTTAAACCGAAAAGTGTTCACTAAAATAATGTAGTCGTCAATTTTCCAGAATAACTACCACAAAGTCCCAGGTCCTGAATATGAATTTGATGTGATTCATCTCGTGGATGGGAAGTTTTATTACATTTTAACAGGTGCACATTCTTTGAAGATAAATTCCATTGATTTAATTTTAAAGTAGGTGTTAAAATTTTAAAATGGTACAGAAATTGATAACGTTTCCAAAAGTTCAACGGAAACAATTTTGTTTTTTTTTTTCATTTTATATTTCTGGTCCCCATCTCCATCAAAAAGGAGAATCGGTACTTATTTAGCTTATTGCATATTTACCTTATTTTAGTCATACGACTTCTAATAATAAGAGAAACGGAAGCAAAACAGTAATCCGTGAAATGAGTATTTATTTCTTGGAACCGTACTCAGTGATTCCGTGGAATTAATAAAAATTCTGTTAAGTAGCTTCTCAGTAATTCCTAAATTGGAAAATGGAATTAAAAAAATATTTAGGAATACATTTTCGTTCTTAAAATTCTTAACGAAAAAGAAAACAGAAGTAAGGAGATTCTCGAGGAGAAGGAAAGTTCTGTTAAATATTAGTGTATGATAGAATAAATTGGAGTAATTGAAGCAGTTGATATTTTTGGTAAGTGTTTTAGAGGAAAAGGAGCGTATTCGTTAGTGGGAAATTTGGAGAAGAATTGCTTTAACGAAAGAGACATATGCAAGAAGAAGAGAATTGAAGAAAGACGCCCGGAGTATTGATGTGAAGAAAAGATTAGTAACGACTTAAATACGGAGCGTAGCTTTTTATATACAAGCAAGTTTGTGGTAACATTGCCAAGTTTGAGGCAAGAGGATGAGCGTAGATTGGAGGTTTTTGAGATGTGAGCTTTGCGGAGAACGGATAAAATATGTTGGACCGAGAGGAAGACAGACGATAAGATTTTAAAAAAGGTGGGCGAAGAGGGCGAAGTTACTGGGGAAATCAGAAAAAGGCAGAGGAAGTGATTGGAAGAAATATTGAAAGGTAATGGTATTTTGAAGACCGTGATAGATGCGCATATCATCAAAGACCACGATACGAACATATCTTGGGAAATTTAGTGGTCCCTAAGGATTATTTATTTCGTATCACAAAATAAATCGTCTTTAAGGACCGTCCTCAACCTGATTTTAAAATTGAATATCCTGAAAGATTGACTGTGGTAAAATTGGTGCTGAAAATATTAAAATTGATATTAAAAAAACTCTTATGTACCGGTATTTAAAAATCTAACATGGCATAAAATTTGCGTTACTGCACACAACCTAAGTGGTCTACTGACTCTTCGCTTTATTATTTATATGTTAAAAATGTTGTAAGAGCGAAATGATCTTAGTCAATAGGAAGCAAGTATTTTCGGAAAAAAACCTCTTCTATTTAGTCGGGGTACCCAGTAAATCCACGGGCGAAGGAAAAAAGAATCCTGGAGGGGAATGAAATGATTTACGCTGGACGAAATCTTAAATAAATCATAATTGCTATTCTCCATTAAAAAATCCTTATATCAGCTCCACATTTGCTCACCTGCGAAAGGAACAGTAAACTAAGTGTCAGAGGGAGTTTTTATTCACACGATATGTTCTGGGGAAATGACTCTTGGCCTTAAAAGGTTATCGCTGACAATCAGAATGTGACCGCCTTCTCTTACGCAACTTTCCCTTATTCTCAGAGTGAACGTGAGACTAGGTAAGAAAGAACTAGGAAAACTGACGCAATAATAAGCGAATAGCCAATAATCGAAATTTCTAGAGTAAAGAAGAAAGATTCCGCACCATTTTCAAAACCTCCCACGCCAAGTGATTGATCTACCTTTCGCGATGCTCCAATTGAAATATCTCCTTAATGGAGGAGTGAGCATCGTGAACATGACTTGATAAGTACATTTATATACATAGACTAAATGTTGGTGTAAAAATCCTACTGTTGATCGCGTGATTTTGTACTGCCATCGGATCATTGCCCATGTAAATTTTCACGCTAGGCATCTGGTCCTTGTTATCATTCATATCCTATCCCTGATGGATCGGAGGCAGATTTGGGCAAAAATATTCTTATTCAGAATGAAATAGAAAACTTATTGTTCATTCTAATACAAATAGCTCAGGTTGGCAAGACATACCACATTAATTAATTGGCAAATGCAATCCAATAAAAATATATGTACGAACGGGGAAGAATCAATTTCCCCACAAATTCTCAGTTTTTTGTTAAACATTCAGGAATAAAGTCTTTTAAGAGAAAATTCATGTAAATTGGATTCAAATGATGTAATTAGAATGCAGTTATATGTGTATTATCCACTTAATGAAAATAGGACTTGTACCCAACACTTGTTTTGGTCCCGATTACGTTAATGTTGATGGATGACCAAGAGAAAGTTGCGCTAATCCCCAAACAACTTATTTGTGTGTGCCTAAGATGATGCATTATGATGCTGTACCAAAGGCAAATGATGTAAAATTATGCTAAAATACCTTCAAGTAATTAGTTGTAAGCGTATGCTGCAAAAGAAGTTGAATAAAATCTCTCAATTATTATGAGAAATATACCGACATACCGTTGAAACCCAGCCTTCAGGATATTATAGATAATTGGAAATATTTAATAATTTTCTTCCCGTACGCTTTTACTCAACGTCTACATGTTCTGACGTGAAACAAAAAAAATAACCCACGCGAGGAGAGAAAAATGAATATCTCTTTATCCTCAGTGTATCTGTACGCGTCAGAAGGAAATGTTGCTCAAATTTTGCGTGGGCACTGACAGCGAAAAAACTCGTGTGTAGGCGGTTCGGTGACTGCGTGAGAGAAGCTCGTGTGGAGCGGGGGAGTGGGAGCCGGCGGCGGCGACTCGGCGGGTAGAATCCCCATTCTGACCCCGGCACGTCCCTCCCTTTTCTCTCTCGCTCTCTCTCTCTCCCCACGGTAACCTCATCAACAATGCATGCTTCGATATCGAAGGCCGCCGTGAATGGAGTACACCTCACCGCGATGGTTTACCAACACGCACACGGGCCCAGCAGACGCTGATCCGCAAATCTCCTCTCCTTCGGCCTTTCCTTTTGCCGCTGCCTCCTATGCTTTCCGAAGCTCACGGAGTCCGTAATTGCCCCCAGGGGGGAGTGAATCTCCACAAGAAACTCATACGCTCCAGACCCGAGATCAGTTTCGTTCCACCGCCGTCCTTGTTTACGTTTCATTCTCACGCGTGACCTTTGTTTGGTTTTTTTATCCGATTCCAAAAATGGTCAGTGCCTCGAGGCCAAATGTTATGCTGCCAGACCCACGTAAAATTCAACTTTCGCGGTAGTATTTTTCAGGCGAAAAAACGGCTCTCTCGGCTTTAATCGAGGTTTCAAAGGAACTGCGTGATGATCATAATTGTACAGCGGTCTATTGCTGTGACCTGCGGTATTTTCTTAAAGACACCAAAGAGGCGGTCTAAAAGATATTTCAAAGACTTTGCTGAAGACAACTGTTTCTCATCGAAAGCCAAAGTGTTTGGATCGAGAAAATTATTACTTAAACAATGCCAGGAAGTAATTATTTTCATTCCTGAAATTTTTGCATTTTTGGTTTATTAATGACATTAATGAAATACTCATTCATGAAATATTTTCTATTTTGTTTATATTTTATAACTTTCCAAGGTTTTGTGGAACGCGATTATTATTAGAAGCAGAAACACATTTATCTGTACTGAGGGCCTAACTCAATCACGTAAAACACCTCACGTTTAGAGAGGCAAGTTAAGGTGCTTTCTTAAGAGAAACCGAAGCGATGTTCTGGAAAAAGCAGGCGGTGAGAAACAGAATGGGATGAAACCGCCCTCTTAACACGTTTGCGCGCAGGACAGGTTGAGTGGGTTCCTCGGGAGAGATAGAACTGGGCGGAAATTGAGAAGAAAGAGAAAGGAGGAGTGAGAAAAGCTAAAGAACGGAAAAGGAGTGGATGAGAGAAAGAACTATCGGAAAAAGGGAAATGAGTCAAAACGCCAGATTTTAGTTGCTATTGTGATGTGAAAATGACTCGCTGGGAATAAAACAAGAATTGATTGAGAAGAGAAGTCAATCCTCTGTAATTGTGGTTAAAAATAATTTCGAGAAATCCGAAAGAAAACTTCCACTTCGATTTCCGCATGAATCCTCATTGGTCTATCAATTTACGCCTCATTAATGTGACCCTTTGCGAGTGGGTGATGATGATAAATTGATACTTCCGAGAATCGGATGTAATGTTTTATTATAGTATGACATGTGATGGACCGCCTAGATCGTTTAAAAATAGATCGGGAGTTGAGGTAGCTGCTAGGAAGGAGATAATTGAGAAATAATCGATAATTCCCTGACATTTTCTTCCTCCACGGATCTTCGTAATGAGACTCACAAGGAGAAATTCGAGTAGCGAGAGGACGCTTAACGAGAAAAATAAATGAGTGGGAAAGAAGGTGAGGACAGGGGAGATGGTAGAGTTAGAAGATAGGAAGAGTTTGTGAAGTCTAAGGAGAAGCATGATGGAGAAAATGGATTGAAGGCGTGAACGTAAAAGGGAGCGGAGAGTGTGGGAGTGGCCGTGGAGAGGGTTTAGGGAGGGGGAGGGAAGCGGCGGATGTGATGCGAATGAAAGGAGTAGGAAAAAATAAGACTTGGAGAGGAGGAGGAGGAGGAGGGGAGGGTGGGTGAGAAGGGACGGGATTGGAGACGGGGTCGGGAGGGAGGGAGGAAGGAGGAAGTCGGATACGAAACAATCGGTTTTAAGTGCACATTGGCGTGAAATTCGTGGGGTAAACCTCGTGTGCCCGTCGTCTCTCCTCTCCCTCTCTCTTCTCCTTTACTTCATCCCTTCAGTGCTAGAAGCTTTTATCTCGTACACTATTTTTTTAAAAGGAGAAGTACACTCTCGTCTCCATCGACTGTGGCTGGCCGTACTGTGGGAAGTGTATTTGCACTTGTGTGGGGACGAGGAGGAACGGAGGAGCCTTGAAAGACGGACTGAGAGTGGAAGGAGAGAGAGAGAGAGAGAGAGAGGAGGTGTTTGGAAGGGATCGGACGGGAGAGTTTGCCGGTGCATGCTCCGTCCGGAAAGATTGCGGTTTCCCTCTGGGGTGGTTGCCGTGCCGGGAGGCACGCAGGGAGTGGGGGCGGAGAGGGTGGCGCCGTGTACCGGGGAATAATGTGCGCGGCGTGCAGGAGCGCGGCCGGCCGTGAGAAGGAAGGAGTGGGTGTGAAGGAAGGTGGGAGGAAGGGTTAGGGTTTTAGGGTTAGGCTCTGCCAACACGGGAGGAGATGTGCGGAACGGATGTGCTTCTAGCCCGCCCGAGGTTTGCATGAATGGGAAAACGGAGCAGGGGTTTCCGGAGGAGGGGAGGCGATTTCAGGAGATTGACCGCGGTTGCAGTGGTTCCATCGTCTAGGGAAGGACGTTAAAGGGTTTCCCAGGGGGTGAAAAAATGGGGATGTTCAAAAGGGAGGTGTGGGAGATAGCTCGGGAGAAATAGTATGGGAAGGAGGTTTCCATCGAGAGGGGGGAGGAGATTGCAGTGGCGGCGTTGTTGTAGGACCCGACGACGGAGTTGACTGCACGGTTTCGGGCATCCTTGGGTATTTTTTCCAGCTTCTCCCCTAACAGAACCAGATTCCATAGATGTTCAGTAGAAGCGTTGGGGAATGTGAGGGGGAGGGGTGGTCAAAGGAACGACGAGGGTGATGAGGAACAGAAGGAGAGATCGTAAAATAGAGATGCAGAAAACTTACAAGACACATGCCCAGCAAGGTTTGAGTGAGACAATACTGCCCTTTCAAAATACCCGAGAGACGCATGTCTGGTACGATCGCTCGTATAACATCTACGTTTGCTCTAACTCTCATGTTCTTCATTCAACGAAAAAATATACATTTCTGTAGGTATATTTCAGTAATGTCTCGGAAGCCGTCAACCGCGTGGTCAACTGTGTATCGGTCTTCCGGGTGAACTGGCATTGATTTCCCTCTTCCTCCGCCCAGCAATCCTTCCTCGAAGAAGTGAAGAGGGAACCTGTGAGTGTGGGAGAAGTGAAGGAAGAAGCGGAAGGGAGGGGCGTGGATATTCATGGGGAGTGAGAGTTTTCATGGTGGGGAGGGAGTGGGGATGAGCGGGTTAATTTTCACCCCCGCCTTGAGTCCCCGACGGTTGAGGGGCTCGTTCGTCGTGATGGGAAGTTTGTCTCCCTCTGGACCTGCGAACCTCAAGATGCATCTCGAGGTGCTGGCTGGGGTGAGAGGAAGGAGGTGGTGCAGGTTTAAAGGGGTCCGGAACATCGGGGGAACGACCTCCTTTGAGGGATGGGGACTCACAAGCGGACATATCTTGTTCGTTTGCTGTCTTCCTAGATTATACAGCGAACCAATTTTAAAATTTTGTCAAACGAACTCCTCTCAACCCTGGCCGCATCTGAAATGTATACATTGATACTGGTTTCACCATATTTAGATGCAGTGGTTACCGGATATCAAACCATAGCTCTAGTATCGTGCAAAGCTAGAAGCTTAGTCAATTACTATTTTAAGAATTGTATTTAAAATATTATTAATGAAGATAGATAAATTGCGGCCGGTTAATTCGTTGGTATTGACGCACGTGATCGTGGAATTTGAGCATGTGAGTACATTCACGATCCTCCATCACCGTTTTGGCGAATTGCCAGATGATATTACGTAACCTCAGATCCGTGAAAATACGCGTTTTGTTATCTTCATTTCTTACCGTCGTGATATTGTAATAGGGGAGGAAAGCAAATTAAAAGGGAGGTAGAGTTAAAGGGCCAGTAGGAAAAAATAAGTACGAAAGAAAGAGTTTCCTTTTCGAGTACTTGGATAGGTACGGGGCATGGAATAACAGGTAGGATTAACTGGTAAATGATAACTTGGAGGGAAGGTAGATGTGCGCTACGGTTCGGACTGAGAGAGAGGAATGGGAGAGAAGATGGACAGAGGGTGTTTGTTTCCCACTCTCTCATCATCCCCCCCGTGGGTCGTCTCTCCTTTGCCTCTCGTCCACCGTACCCCCACCTCTGTTTGCAGGGAGGGTTTGTGTGGCGGACCAACGCCCTGGAAAAAAACGAGGGTGACGTTGGAGAGGGGTGAGAGAGGGTGGAGAAATTCGGAGAAGAGGGGAAGGGAGAGAGGTCGAGGGGGGTAAAAGAAACAGAGGACGAGTTGGGGGAGAGAACGAAAGGGGTTGATGGGAGAAAGGTGGGATAGGGGTGAGGGAATGGGACCTGCACAATGTTTCGCCTCTGAAAACGCGTCCCTCTGTGAATTTACCCCCTCCGCGTGCTATCTGGAGCGTGCATAACTTGAATGTGATTCCCGCGCTCCAGGGTGGAATGTTATAACTCGATATTGTAGCGCGCTCGCCGCTCGTCGCCGCACCGTCCCCTCCCCCTTCTTCAGCCTTCTCCACCGTCGCCGTCTCACCCCCATCCCACACTCGCATTTCCCCCGTCTTTCCGTCTCCAACCCTTTCGTTTGGGTACAAATGAAAATTTTACAGGCTGGAAACGCATCTGCTGCGCTTTAACTGGCTTTAGTAATGCAAATAGAGTTTGGAGCCGAAATATTGTAGGATAGTTCCCCTCTATTTTCTATCTATCTATCTCTCTCTCTCTCTCTCTCTCTCTCTCTCTCTCCTCTTTCTCTCTGGCTCTATTGCCCTCACTCTCGAAACCGAGCTGATACCGAAAAGCAAAGTAGTTATACAAACGTGTGAGCAGGCGTTCACAAGCTTTTGTAAAAGAGCTCGGTCGAGACTCAGTTCAAAGTTTATATAGTGTTGTCGACTGTCGCTCATAAATGTATAATGTCGATCGATTTAGACTCTGGACCTACTTAATCTAATTTTACCGATTTTGGGAAAGCTTATCGGCAAAAGCGTTTGCAAACTGTCCAAAATCCGTTTCACTGTAAATGAATGTAAAATAGGTTATTGCCAAAAGTGCCTTCTGCTGTTACTTTAAAACGCGTCAGCCTTTTCGCATTTATAGTTAAATAGGAGTTCACAAATGCCGAATAAATTTTAACACCCTGCTATTTGTCACGATGACATTATTAATATCTATTTTATTTCAAATGCAAGCTGTACGAAAACGACAGTTGATTTTTTTACAATGATATTTCACCGATGTAAAGTTACTTTTGCCCTTTCATTCAATTAAAATCGTTGTTTTCGATGATAAAACGTGCCTACCGGGTTTATAAAAGAACTAAAGACGCAAAAATTTCCATAATTTAAAAACCATAGTCGAAATATCAGAAAACAATTGAAAGTGGAAAGTTAATAAGTATTTATTTATTTATTTACATACTTCGTTGCAATTAGGCAATTTACCTGGTGGCAACGGTCCAGTGTGATCACTGGTCACTCTTACATTGCACATACATACACACACAAGAAGAACAGATATGAGACAAAATGCTCGTATATTCAATGACACTTTTAAGATTACCGACCTCTCCTTTACTATCACACAAGGATTAGGTGTACAGCTACTACTATTAGGTGTACAACTACTACAAGTAACAATTCTATTTAATTTTAAAGTCCCTTTTCATGGTCTTGAACTCAATATTAGCTCTAAAACGCATCTCTAACTGAGCCGTGTACACAAATAAATATTGCATTATTTTTAAATTTATATTCATTTAGCCCGAGATTGTGTTTTTGAAGTTAATAATATATAACTACCTGTACCTTGATATCGTTTAACTGATACTGCCTTTCTAGCAGATGTGGCAGAAGAAGCTATATTGTAAAGTATAATGCTTGCTTTTAATTATACCTCCAGAAATATTAATTGGATCAAAACAAAAATTAGTGTGGCTTTTTTAAAGCCTTTGCCTTATTTCAACAAGTGGCACCGAAGAAGTGATGAGAATGAAACAGGACATTTGAATCTTATAACTCGTTAACATTCGGATTAAAATATAAATGTAAAACTATTGTAAACAGGCGATATGCATACTCAAAGGATATTAAGAGGTATATTGGTGCATGGTGTATGGTTATGCAATGTTTACATTATTGGTATTTAATTTTCCAAGTAAGTAACGGAAAAGGCGAATATTAGTTGCCAAAAGCTTGTGCAGGAGAGAAAATGTTGTTTTTGGGAAAATATAGCCATAGATGGTAAAATTCGGAACACTGATTCTGAAGATGATATTGTTGAATTGCTCTGATTAAGATTTTTAAATTCAATCGAATGATGAGAGCACTTACTAAAACAGTACTTGTGTATTAAGTTGCTAGTGTAACACCATTGTAATATTAAAAGAGAATTAATTGCCAGATGGATGCATATTATGGCCATCAGCAACAGAATCAGCAAAAACACGCTGGCCAGCGAATAGGAGTTTATAAGTGTTTCAAAATTTCCAGATCTGTTTCCGTTAACTTAAAAAGTCTACAGAGATTTTGTTTAATCAATACAATTGCAATTAATTATTGTCATTTCGAAACCAATTATCTCTCTCTGGAAACAATCTAATATATCCAACGTTTGGGAACACTATACTATCACAGAATGACTGGTTCGTGTAGGAACGGTCTCTCCTAATTCTAACGCGCACCATAGCTTAATTGACATCTTTTATTAGTTGGGAACCTCTAATTGCAGGATTATTACCAGATATATATACATACTAATTGGATTACCAATGAAAGGATGCGTGCATATGAAATTACGTTCATTAATGGCAAGGGCCGTGCTACGTTTAAATGAACGATTAATGCTAAAGTAATGCAAGTTACATTAGTCTGTATTATGCGCACTATTTAACGAAAACCATGAACTGCGTACCGTACATAAACCACGTTTGAAATCAAAGTACGATTAATCCATTTCGTGGAAATCTGATGGCAAAGCGAGAGAAAAAAATCTTCAAACATTTTTTTTTGGCATAGAATTTCGGACTTCACATTCAACTTGGAATTTTTATCCCAGAAATTACTTGAAAAATCACACATACCCATTTAAGTTTTTGTTATTGCCCTAATTCGTTCGTCGTCTCGCTTCAGTTACAGATCATAATGTGACGAGGAAGAGAAGCGTATTTTTTTTTAAGTTTTCATTTTACACCTGCGAGCGATGTGTTTATTATGTAGCTCCTTAATGATGAAGTAATAAGGGAAGAGATGACGAAACAAAAACGAGAATACCCTTGTCGCCTAGAGTCATTCTGGTGAAGCAATGAGCTCGTCTCGCAAAAACCAGAAAATCCGTCACAATGGCGTCACCCGTTTGTTTGGTGTGCCTCGGGTTAACGTCATTTTCGGCGTCATTTTCTTCAAGCCCTCCTCCCACTCGCCCCTCCACTCACCCGCTGTCCGAGGATTTCATTCTTGCGAGCTCCCCCCTCCCACTCAAAATGACGCTCTATCGCCCTTACCCCGGCCGGCCCTCACCTCTCTCACTCTCCCTCTCACTCTCTCCCCTCCTCCTCCACGCCTCACCTCTTCCCTCTCTAGCCCCCCGCGGAATGTTTTTGGGGAGCTTGGTAATTGGCTCTATGAGAGGTTGGCTACGAGATTTGGAACGCATTACGAAGCCCTCGAACGTGACCCCCTCCCTCCTCCACACTCCAATCTCTTCTCCCTCTCCCCTACACTTTCGCGGGGTGGTGCGAAGGCCGCTGTTTTCCGAGTCTCAGCCCCCTTCACCGCCGCCCTCCCGTCCACGTAAACCGTCATCCTCTACCGAGTTCTCCTTCCTCCTACCTTCCTTATCCCCTAACCTCCCCCCCCCCAACCACTTTATTCGTTCCAGACGCTCTCACACAAGTTTCGGACCGCGAAGAGTGTGCTCAGCGGATCTCCTTAGGTGTAGCCTCGACCCGCTGCCTCCATTACGATCTCCTCGAATTGATGATTCTAAGATAAATCTACGATTACGCGATCGAATAAACCTCGCGTGTGAAAACATTTCTCATTCTTTTGTTTGGTGAGAGAATGGTTGACGCAGCAGCAGACACTTCACGTTTTTCCGCATGTTTTCTTTCTGACGAATAAATGATAATACCTATAGGCATGTATATTTTTATTTCCGTGGTTTGTGGTCAATGTTGAGAGTCAGCAAGAAATATGAGGAATCATAAACGACGATGACCGCGAAATTGAATTTTTTTCGCGACTCATCACCAGAAATGAACGCACAGGTAGGAAGCGTATCTTTCTAGGCCAAGGAGAATTTCACGCGTGAGAGAAAATACTTGCCCAGAATTTTTCCAAGGCCATAATGAGGAACCCAATTATGCGTACCCATTTCTTACTTTGGGTTACCCACTTGTGTACTATATTCTGTTTCTGTGAACTCCAATTAAAATGCTCTTAGCCACTAATTGGCTTCTAGATGTTTCTCAACATTTGTTGAAAAATCGAACAATGCCTAGTTATTGAAATGACCAAATAAATAAGCTAGTGAAATTTAGCTCTGAGAAGAGTTAAATAGGTGACGGTGAAGGTTAAATTATTAAACGGTTAAGTGGCGATATTGTGAAGAATTTCGGATTCAGAGGAGGTTAGGCGAGGAGTATTCCATTAATATTTCTTGATTCGAAGAAACTAGAATCGTAAAAATTATTTTTCGAATTCCTAAAAAGTAGTCGTAAACGTTAAATAATTCTTTGCAATACTCATTATGAAAAATGATGTAAAACGGTACCGTGTTTTGCATACCTACTTGTCATAAAAATGCTCTACAAAAACGAACTACTTGGCATATTATTTTCATTTTGGCTTCGGGAAATCAACGCAATTTATTTGTGGTATGATAAACATTTCAATCAGTAAAAGCTGAAAATTGAAAGAATGACTTAGAAAATTTAAATATCGATGAATTTGCAGAAGGTTTTTTCCCCCATCCAAAATCTAAATAAGACGTAAAAAATACCTTAAATAACTCATCTATTTTTTAATCTTGGCTTCTGTGGGTATTATTCAACAACAAAATTAATATTTTATATAAGAACGTCTCAAAAGTTTATTAAACACTATAAACTAGGAGGTTACGTGCTATTGTATCTTTTTAAGTTTGACCACTCATATCTTCCCTTACCAGCAAGGCCTTGGATTTCCATTTTCCGAGAAAACTGCCAAAGGTTAAACCGTGATAGTGGCATGTGCCCAGTAACTCTTACAATATTAAATATTTTGTACAACTCAATTGTAATTCTTTTTGTAGTTTCATAATATCCAATGTTTAGATTATATATTGTTCCTAGCTCTATGAAACTGTCACTAAGACTTATCTAATGGTTTATCAGAAGTTTGGATAACGATAATTTAAATTAGGTCATTTCAGGCTTGACTTTGTGGAACTTATCCATTACAGGAAGAAGAATTGCAACTTTTTTAATGACACTAGATGTAAACTTAACAAATTAGCAAATTTTTTCTTCGTGATATTAATTTTTCCAGTTACTCTTCTTCATTTGATTTATTGTTGAATTTCAATTTATTTCTCCTAAATTATAGCTAAATCGAAAGTGTACACTTAAATCTTAGTAATTGATCAAACAATAAGTGTTCCAATCCCCATCAAGCATTTATTTCTGTCCGGCCATTAATTTTCTGTGTGTATTTAGTAATATTTCATATGCTGTCAAAGTTCAAGAAATTATAATTCATCCCAAAATGCAAATATTTTTGTTTTTCTATCTACGCACTTTAATGATGTGCGCCTTAATGAATTTCCGGAATATCCTGTTGGTACTTTCCCCATGATTAATTTGCAACAACGTCACACGGTCTGCTGTGTAATGGTATATTCACTCCTTTTCCCAAGCTGTCGTCACAGCGGAAGAAATAACCGAGGTTACTCATTTGAGGACTCTCGGAGACGATCCTAAAGAGATTTTAAAGGCTTGCGCACTGGAATGCGCGCTGCGGTTTGCTTTCGGCTACGGAGGTTTGGGATGGGATAGGATGTGAAGCTGGAGGAGCAGTGACTTGAGGGAGCTAAAAGCCCTTAGCACGCCGCACGGGGTGGAGTGGCTCTGAGGTGAATAAGGGGAGAGAAGGCGGGGCGGGGGGGAGGTTTTTCAGTGAATTTTTAGTCATCCGATCGCTAACAACCTCGGTGGGTGCGACTCCAAACATACACCCCCCCCCATCGTCCCGAGGCCAACCCTTTTCTCATGCTAGCCCCTCCGTCAAAAGACACCCCCTCGACGCTCACGTGTGTACCTTGCGGCGCCAGGTCTTCTCGCACACCGCCTTTCACCACCACGCCCTGCACCTCACCGACCTCACACCCCCAAAGCGCCATCTCGAAGTGCGGGGATGAAGAGGAGAGGGGGGGGTAGTGGGGGAAACCGAGCCACTTTGGCTGATAAAAAAGTAAGACGAGTTCTTCCCGGCCGACCTCCACACCGCTCTGCACCTCTCTCCTCCCTCGCTTCCCCCGAAAGGAATGATGATACCCCTCGCACCCCCTCCCACAAACGACCCCGCCTAGTTTCCCTCGAATCCGATGGGGAGGGATTGGGGGGCTGCGTCCCTTGTAAAGGGCGTGCCGAGGGGAAGGGAGGACAAGGGAGGTGAGGGGCAATTCTCGGTGGGTTACAAGCCTTCTTCCCCCGTTTCCTCCTCTTCTCCCTCTACCCAGCCCATCTTTTTCATGACTCCTAGCGCCTTCCTACCGCTGTCCTCCAATCCGTCCCACCCCCGTGTGCCTTTGTGGTCGCTTCGGGGGTTGCGGAGTTGTCTTTGAGTGCGGAGAGCGCGCCGCCGCGGTTTCCCAAGTCGAGGGATGGGAGAGAGAGAGGAGGAGGAGGGAGGGATGGAGAGAAGAGGGCCTGGGGTTTGTGCAGGGTGACGGTGGTGAAAGGGGGCGGGTTTGAGGAGTGGAAAGGTTAGATAGGCGTCAGGCCAAGCGAGCAAGGTAAGCAAGGGAGGGCGTGGGGAAGGAGGAGAAGAAAAGGAATTTGTTTTCGGGGCGGGACGGAATATCACGAGGGGTTAGGGGGTTATTAGCTCCTCAGTAACTACCTCTTAAAAATTTCCACCCTCTTTTATTTGCCTCCGACTCCACCCGTTCCCACTTCTATCGCTCCTTAGTCGCCGAGTGCAGGAGAAGGAGGAAGCTTACCTCGGAAAGTAGATCTTCGGGTGTGAAACGGGAGAAATGCAATCACGGCACAAAAAGGACTATTTGTAACCCGTTGAGAACGCAGAACTCTTTGACCTATGCTTCAAAATTCACACCGCTCAAAATAAAACAAAAGATAAGGTGTGCGACTGGCTCAAAAATTCCGGGAATCAACGGAAATCATCATAAGGTTATTATAAGACCTGAGATGGGAAACTTTAAACACTTTGCTAAACACTTAAATAACCCCTGGAAAAAAATAAAATTAGGTTGCGAGGTGGATGCGTAAATGTATTGTATTTACTAATCGTGAACACATATAACCTAATGATAATAGCAAAGAGCAGTTAGGGATTTGAATCTCGATTGTATGGATCGTTTATTAACAACAAGATTTCCATTGCTCATGCACGAATTATATAAGCTTATTATGGTGAAGAAAAAATATCATTCAGAGACCAATTAACGTTAATAAAATCTCAAACACCTGTTGTTATTTAAAGCAGGTATTTAACATAATTGAGTATAGTATATTTAACAATGAATTAATAAATTGTGTGAAATGCATTAAAATAAAACAGTAACGTTGTATTGTTTCCCTGAAAGCATCAAGCAAGGCAGAAATATCTCGCCACACATATGAAAAACTTAAAATTTCAACAAAACTAAAATTTTAAAACTTTAAACCGCATAGTATTCATTAATTATTAAAGGACTAACTAAATTATTAAAAAAAACCCTTAGGTAATGTGTTATATACATATATATATCAGTCAGCCAAGGGGTTACAAGCATTGCTGAGTGAATTGGAGGTTCAGTGCGATAAATATGGGATGAGAATCAATATTAGTAAAACAAAGGTTATGCGATTTTCCAGAAAGGAAAAGGCTAAGCTAAATATTAAAATAGGCGGGGAAAGAATAGAGCAGGTAGAGCAATTTACATATCTCGGAAGTGTTTTGGACCAATACGGTCAAAGTGGTAGGGACGTAAGGAGAAGAATTGCGCTAGGCAAGGAGGCTTTCTCAAGGAGGAGGGTGTTGATGACGGGGACGTTGAGTAGGGATGTTAAGACAAGACTCGTAAAAACTCTGATATGGAGCGTAGCTATGTACGGCGCGGACACATGGTCGCTGAAGCAGGAAGATAGACGTAGATTGGAGGCTTTTGAAATGTGGGTGTGGAGAAGAATGGAGAAGGTGAAATGGACCGAAAGGAAAACAAATGAGGAAGTACTAGAGATGGTGGGTGAGGAGAGGGGTTTGTTGAGAGAAATCCTATGGAGGCAGGAAAAATGGATGAAAGGCGTGTTGAGCGGTAGTGGAATGTTGAAGAGGGTAATAGAGGGGAGAATGTTGGGCAAGCGAGGAAAGGGTAGGAACAGGATAGGGATGTTGGACGGGATGAAGGGAGGAAAGAAGTACACCGAGATGAAGAGGGATCTGATATAGATTAGTTTGCCAGGTGGGGAGTCACAAAATGTTTATTTGATAGTTGTGACCATCCAAAAACCTTCCTTAAACGGTAGATTACCTAATAATAAGAATAATATATATATTTATATATAATAACTATTCTATCCATTTCCGCATGTTTCTTTTCGAATGATAAAGTACAAGTAAGAATAGACGGTTAAGTATACGTGTGTGGATATATGTATATCTGTACAATATGTGGGTACAAGTTTGCATACGTATGCATACTGTGTTTGTTAGTTAGTTTTGTTGGGGAGGCGACCGACAGCTCTGGTAATTTTCGGCTGCGTTTGTGTGTGCGTGGGTGTATGTACACATGTATACTGTATACACATTTTGTGTAGGGCAAAGGAAAAACAGGTAAGGCAGCATGTGTGGATGAACAAAAGAGAGAATTAAATTTCATGCAATAAGTATGTTACATATCCATGATCTGAACCCGGGCCTCTCACTTCTTTCTTGGTATAGATTTTGGATCATACTTTTCCCTAGTAGTAATAGAAGCACAGGGATGTACATGCGGATTGGAAGGAGAGAAATATGGAAGAGCATGGAGGGTATTACGAGATTGGGAGAAGCATAAAATGTTTGTGAGGCATGGTTTAGGGGAGCAGGGGGAGATAGTAAAAAAAGGTAGGCATCGGAAAAGGGAAATGGCGACTCTTTTGCATGGGAAAGAGGTCTTAAAACGTTGGGAGTTGGACTAAAGAGGGAATGTGGGCTCCTTACGGGAAAATGGCGTAATGAAATAGGAAAGTAGGAATTGCAATTACCGAAAGATGGAAGTATGGGGACATTTGGTTGCGTGTCGATTTTGCTCGAACTCCTACGACAGGAGGGAAAAGTGGAAAAAAAAACAGAAAACTAGGGCCCAAAAGTTGTTGTTAATGTCAAATGAAGGACAAGAGTAGGTGAACGGGAACGTAATGACAAATTCGAGTGAGAGAAGAGAGAGGGCATCTGTTCGCGATAGAGAGCAGCACCGGACGTGCATGCGTAGGTGCTTGATTCATGAAGGAAATGAGTGGTAATATCGACTGATAAATACGGCACGGAGATAAGTGAATTGGATAAATTGGCAATAATACTAAGAATGAAATAAATATAAGTGAAAAAATGCATTGAAATATAAAACTAAGTATGAAATGTTTTACATAGATAATAACTGTTCTCCAAGAATATTCCGAGGAAGAATTACGTAGATCATAATTACGTACTGAGAAACTATTAAGCACACCAAATGAAATTTCCAATAGCATTTGCTTTTCCAAAAGTAGTAGGCTTCAAATTTTTCCGAATTAAAAAATAATCAACCAAACATTCAATAATTGCTTCATTATAACCTGGAGGAAAACATAATTGATGAATTTCACATGAAAACATTATTTTTGAATTAATGAGTCTAATGTATGCGAGCATGAAAATATTTTTCTTGGACCATATTCGACCAGCATCATATTTTTGGACTGCAATCACTCTAATGAAATTAAACCGTTCGAAAATTATTCATAGGATACAATAAATGCTTTTTTTAATATCATACAACAACCAATTGAATGCTTTTGAAATTGATTGGTAAAAACATTGTTCAATATGTGCGAAACATTTGTAATGTTAAGCTATGCATAAAATTATATATATATATATAATTGTATGCATATGATGAATGTATGTGTGTGTATATATATATATATATATATATATATATATATATATATATTCAATCAAACACGAAATCCAGCCATACAGTGAGCAATTATTCATTCACATGGAACTAGATGTAAGAAAAGAGATAGGAACACACATAAATGATGAAAACAGGAGAGGTGGGGAAGGCGGAATCGAGCAGATCACAAGCGCAAAAATATTTCCTTGACCGGATATTTCGACTTGCCAGGCCGATGCTCTGGCCAGGTAATTTTTTGCGCATACATATGCATGTATATACGTGCATAAAAATATATAAATATGTATATATATATATATATAGTTCTGTTCCTAATTCCTCTTGAGAAAGGTGGTTGGACCACCGAAAATTCGAGAACCAGTGAGTTTTTCCTCTTTTGTGTTTTGGTTTCTGTGTTTGTTATGACTTATCAGTGAATTTATATATATATTAGTATATATATATATATACAAATATAAATATATATATTCTATATATATATTCTATATATATATATATATATATATATATATATATATATATATAAATATATTAATGTAGTGGTTGTTATTATGACTAAATACTGCATGGACATTTCAAGTTAGCCGACGCGGAGATTTTCAGAAAACACTGTGACTTGCTCTGCTGAAGAGACTTTTTTCGACGGTGGCTCGCAAAATACGAAGTTGAGAGGAACGAAAGGAGATCTACGGTAGTAAAAATACATGTCGGATTGGGGGGGAGGGGGAAGTCCCTCGGCCGAAATGGTTCACATGAATGGTATCTAACAGTGAAAGGGGCGCGTGTACGTGTGTGTGCACGTGCGGTAGGAGGCAAAGACCACTAGGTTTGGGAGACGTGGCGAGTGGGAAAGAGGGCATTCGACAGCCCGTGAATAGATCGAGCAGGCGTGTAGCGGAGATCGCGTCGGCGGCGCCGGGTGCAGGGCAAGAGGAAAGGGAAGGAGCGAACGATCGCCGGAATAGTCGAACGAATGAGAGTCGAGTGAGGGAGCGCGGGACGGAAAGAGGGAACAATCGACGGGGAAATGGAAAAAAGGAGTGGTTTTTGGTGGGGAGGGGGGTTGGGAGGGAACGAGGTGGTTTCTCAAATGCGGTGAGATCGTCGGGAGAGAGGTGGAGGATAGTAAGGGAGGAGGAAAGAGCGATTCAAGTGTAATCGATCCTTGGTGCAAACACTGTCAATTGCTTTGATAATAACCGAAATTGGGGAGTACCCTTGGGAGCTCGTGTATATGGTGCCGTTAACCACGATGCTAACGTGCTTTTTGGTCAGCGTGAGAATTTCCGAGGGCGTGATGAATGGACCAGTTTAGAGTGCAGTTTCCCGACCGGAAGATAGAATGCGAAGCGAAATTTTGGATTTCCGGGAATACTTGGTTGTTTGCTTATTTGCTGGAAAGGCATGCGCATTTATGGTGGAAGTTAGCGATAGATTAATCCTGAGCATAGGGAAAGCATTGGTGTAACTAATGACCCCTTCCAGTGATTGGAAATATTTGGCAATTAAATGCAAGTGTTATTTAATGATGTTTTTCATCATTTGGTGATTACTTCAATTCTTACGATGGAAGTAGTTGATAGATAAATGTAGAATTATTTTCGGATATATTATCGAACGTGTTGCCGACAGAAAACTGCAATATTATTAAAAATTATTCATTTATTTTAAATTATATGAAAAATAAATGTTAATTGTTTGAAGTTATGTTATTTTCCGAAAATATTCATTTTCAATTTTATAGTGAAGAAACTGGGTTGATGAATCCAGTGCGTAAATTTTAACTTCCATTTAACCAGCAGCAATTAAAAACTAGTAAAAGAGTTGGAAACTTTGTCTTCAGCAGAATGTTAAATCTATTATAATTATTTGGTGTTTTAATTTTTGCAAATAAGATTGTTACGCTGTACCATACAAAAAATTAGAAACTACCTGAACCCATGGAGAAGTAAACCTCATGGATGACGAAAATTCGAATAGAAATCGGCTCCGCATTCAACTATCAACGTTCAATACTCTGAAAATCCGGAATTATATGAACGTGCGTGCCTTTCAGCAAATCCCTGTTTAGGTGGAGAGTGAATAGAAGACTTTGTGCCGACCGTAATATATTTACTTTGATTATATAAAACTGAAAAATAAAATGAAAAACTTGATTAAATCAGCAATTGAATCGCGCTGGCGTTCTATCTGGTCAGATGTGTTGAGTCTCTTCCATAATGGCAATTAATAGGTAATTTTACAGTTATTCTTTTTTATCAGAGCTATATGAAAAATATATTTTTCGTTTCAATGTCGTGCATATTGGAACCAAATAGTGGATATGCATTAAACTCGGTTATCAACCCAAAGGTCGTTTTAATATTTTAGGGCTGAGCTCAGCTAAACTCAACGGCCTGTGAAATTCACGCGTAAGGATAGAAGGGCCAGTTCACTTCCCAATGAAGCCTGCGGTTTACCTAGAAGATCTGGTGACCTAAAAATGACACAGCTAGGGTGAATTTGAGGGTATCCGGAGCCGTTCCCGCGAATCTACTCTCTGCTCCCCTGGTCAGTTGCCCTGCGCCCGACCTACTGGACTACCATGTCCCCTGCGGATGCATAATTTTACCCACATTTTGTGATGCAATAATGTTTTTAAAGTAGCGATAGTAGATAGTATAAAGATTATTAAGTTTTAAAATTAAAATCGTGCTTTATGATGTGTGCAGAGAATTTCGAGTCGAAATCACGATATCATTAAAATCCCTTTGGATATAAAATGTTGTACTTTATTTTTACTGGACCTAATGGATTGATTCATGCCGCTTAATTTTCACGTGGAAATAAAATTTCCTGCAATGTCTTCATTGATTGACTTGACAGCCTAGAAACACGGAGGAAATAAGAGCAAGTAAATTCTGTCGGCTGTCATGTGGAGGCACATGCCGCAAGTTTTATTGTTTAAAAAGTACTGCATGTTACAAGCGTGGAAAATTGTCGATTGTAAATAATGCTAGGAAAACCAACGCTTTGGAAAGTAATATTGAAGTTTTAAAGACTTGCAATAGGGCTACGAAATATGTAAAAAAAGTAGTTGACCAGATATAACTGGAAATGATAATCAACCCGAAAAAGAGTGCTGGTGCGGGTCCCCAAAGGGAGAGCGCTTGGGGTGAAGAAAATCAAGGGTTAATTTCAAGAAACTGTAACAGTAACTTTAACGGAGTCACCCGCTATGTGTACATTATAATGCAACAATTTCAGAGAGTAAAAATCATCAGGTCAAGGCGAATGATTTTTACTCTCTGAAATTGTTGCATTACAAGGGGTAATTATTTATTTATGAAAACACATTGAAAAAATTCGCTCATGTCGACACATACACTTTATTCTTCCAATGACGAAGGGGCTCTCTTTAAGCTCCGAAGTACTTTTTTTATCTTCTTAATTATTTTTTAGTTATATCTCGGGTTTGTATATTCGTATAAAATTCGCAAAAATAGATACATGTCCACAGATATGCCTACAAAAAAAGTTGTAAGTACAAATCTAAGTCTATAACATGTACACTTGGATTCGTCCGAGTTGAAATGCTTTAATTTCACGCCGTGGTTAAATATCTGAAAATATTGAACTTCCTATTCAATTTTCAAAATGCGCTCAACGCCTTTGTTGTTATTAAAAAAAAGTCAAAGAGTTTTTTCTCTCATACGCCGCATGATTTAATCCTTATACAAAAACTGATTCGTTTTCCCCCTTTCTTCCGGTTGAATGAGCGTAAGTTATTTTCAGCGCTCTTTTTTTATCTAAATCAATTCAAACCTATAATCTATTCCTTTCACCGGGCAGAGCACCATAGTGGCGAAGTGGGAGGGGATAAAGCGAAGAGGACGGACGAGATTTTTTTTCCTACCTCGAGAATAAAACTAGGGCCTCATCTTTGCATTCAAAGTAAAAGAGACAATCTGTTTTAACGACGCCATTGATTTGCGCGAAAAAAAAAAGTGAGGAAAAGGAGGAAAAGAGGCCGAGGTCCAAAATATAAAAGAGAACATGGGCGTGGGGTTGACGGGGAGGCGGGGGGGGGGGGAGGAGGGTGCAGGGCGGGGCAGGAGGTGAGGGCGCTGTAAATGGAAGAGAGCGGGCGGGGGTGACCCCGGGCGGCGGTCGAGGGACGTTGACAAGAATTTCAAAACCCTTCCTTGCGGACTTCCCTTCTTCCGGTCACGCGAAAGCAGCCGTTTGGTCAGTCTCGTCACTCTCCGTGTTTCTTCCTTCCGTCTTTTTTTCAATCCTCTCTCTCTCTCTCGCTCACACACACACACACTTTCAGTCTCCCACGCCGTTCCCGCCACGCCTCTTTTTTTCCTCCCTCTTCTCCCTGCCCTCCCTTTTATTTCGCTTTATTTTTTTGCTAATGGGGTTCACATCGGGGTGAAGGGGTATGGAGGAGCGCGTGTTACGAAGGTCTTGGCAGGGTTGGGAATGGGTAGGCGGGTTGGTGGTGGTGGGGGAGGTTCTCAGGATTTTTGGGGTGGTATGGGGGTGATGGCGAATGGTAGAAGTGGAGAAAGGGGTGGAGGAGACGTGATGTCGCCGGTCCGCGTTCGGCGTAGAGGGGCAAGAGGAAGATCGGAGTTTGGGGGGGAGAGGGGGTCGGAAAGGAGTGTTCCGTTGAAAGGGAACGAGGTGACGTGGGGGGGGGACCCCAAAGGGTGTTTCTTAATGGAGGACACTGCGTACACAGTAGGGGTGCTTGGGCGGTGGGACACGGGAGGCAGAGGATGAGGCTGACAGAGAAAGGCGACTAACTACATATAAGCCTCTTTTTTTCACGGAAGGTGGGAATGGCATAAAATTGTGTGGCTTGGTGCGTCCAGCTGTGTCGAGGCCGGTTGAGGGACCCGGAGATGTTCGCGTAGGAAGGAATAAGGACGTTTCCTGGGCGAGGGTGAATGCACTTTCGCGTACTATTTCCCCCTTCCGAAGAGTTATGCTTGCGATTGGGTGCGCCTAGAAGGAAAAGAAGTGCTCCAAGAAATATTTTCGACACCGTTTCAAGGGACTAGTGTGATAAGTGTGGTTTCCACAAAATGTTTTCAGCTAATAAACAGAAGTGCTTTCTTTTAAAGCGATGAGATTTTTCATAATGTATACTTTTGCAAATCAGATTACTGTTTATGCTTTTGCATTCAACGGAGCATACCTACGTAAATACGAATATATCTACAAAAGAAAAAAAAACACTCAACTCAATAACATTTCTGAATTAAATTATGTTTAGGGCGGGTAAAAAATAGAAGTGAGGTGGGTCTGGCTCTGAAAAGCATTTAATAGTTATTAAATTCACAGCAAAAGGTACGTCGGGCGTATTTTCACGAATTAACGGAATGCTTGAGAGCTTGTATTAATATTGAAAATTCAACGTTAACATGGTAAGTTATGTGGGTGTTCACAACTTCACGGTACGTAATGAGGTTTTAAACATTGCTTTCAACATCTTTTTCGGCAAAGGTAACTTAATTAATTTGACGATAGGTCTCGTGTCAAGCTAATCGATTTCATAGTCAAAACAGACCCCATCAACCAACTAAGCATTATGCTTTAGCATCGAAGTAATTAAATTCGCATTCCGGTCAAAACCTCCATGAATTACTCATCAGATTTTTCTTTTATGCATAATGAAGTGTCAAGCTCTGGCCCGGGAACTCACGGAGTGCATCGCGTCCACTCACCGGTGACCCGTGCTTTTCTTTGTATCAGCTGCGCCACTCGAAAAGCAACGCTAAATCTCGTCGGAGGGAAATAAAACTCCATTGTAAGCAGGCGGAGGGTATGAGGTGATACATTTTTCGACCAAAAAACAACCCATGTTCATATTTCTACTTCGTCTCACTCCTCAGTCGTCCTCGCCCCGTGTCGCCTACCCAGAGAGTTCCCTCACTCCATTCGTTCATTCATTCCTTTACTCATTCCCTCTCACCCTTCATCTCCCTCCCGCAGTCATACACGGACAAACATCCCATCCCATCCGAACCATTTCTCCCCGTTCTCCTCCTCCGCGGTCCTTCCCCCCTCCCCTCCCCGCTTCCTCCCCGAAGGGTCTCAACCCGCAAAAATATCACGCGACAGAGGAAAGTTACTAAGGCAATTACCCTCTCCATAAATATTGCCGAAAAAGCGCAAACTTAAAAAAACTTCCACACATCGCCACGTGGGACAGGGAAAAGAGGAGCCGGGGGGGGGAGGGTGGGAGTCTGCGGGTGCGTTTGGAAACGGCGCCTTTTCCTCCTCTCGTTCCCCTGCACCGCCACCTTTTCCCATCCCCCGACACTGAGTCCGCCCAATGACTCCGGGAGGGAAGATACCTCTTCTATCCCTCTTGCCTCTCACATCTGGCCCTGCGGAAATACACAAACACACCTAGAGTCGTGGAGAGGCATTAACTACGTCCCTTGTGTCACATAGCTCTCCGGCCACGCCTCCCTCCTCCACTTCTTCTGTTCTTCTTCTTGGCTTTATACTTTGTTTATTCTCATTGTCGAGTCCTCCCCCTCACCACCCACTCACTCCCTACGGAGCGTCCTAGTTTTTCCTTCTTCGCAAACTTCCTTTTCCGTTATCGCTCATGTTTTTAAATAAATGAAAGATAGAGTAACTGGCAAGACAGATATTGGGACGGGTCGGGTCGGAATGACGACGACGGAGCATAATTAAGGGACGATAAAGCTAGGATTAGGCAGTAGCACAGGGGTTTGCGGTCACTGTTCGGCGTGTTTCAGTTTAAATTTCATAAGTAATAAGGATAAATGTAATCTTAGACAATCTTAGCTTATTATCTCTCTTAGACAATAATAGCATTGAAATGTTCCATAAATAGGGTAATTTGAAATTTTAAATAACGTGTACATGATTTCGAATATTTGTTGGAACAATCTACGTAATTGGCATTATTAAAAAAAATGTGAATTGTGATGAGGGAGTTTTGTGAAGATTAAATGCTTCAGAGAAAAAGGCACAATTTTTGGTGAGGGAATGAATGAACTTCACTTTCATATAGGAGCATGGAGAGATAAAGGAAGGCTTAGAATTTAGACTGGGAAAATATCATTATGTTCTTGAAAATTTTATTATATTTTTTGAAAGAGTATGGACATATACTTGAAAATTTCTATTCTGAATTTCTTTAACTAAGGAGAACCAAATTGGAAATCTCAAATGCGAGGAAGACTAACGAATAAAATGTAGATGCCGATGAAAACGGAGGCGTTGAAATCCTGAAAATATCGAAAAGTTTGATGAATAATGGGATGTAGTATGATGTTTTGTTGGGATGTAGATATGTTAGCAAATTTAAGGCCTTGGCAAAATGGTAGAGTATTAAGATAGCAAGGAAGAGGGAGAGACAAACAATTAGTAATTTGGAACTGAATAGCGGGGGATAAAGGTATTAAGAGTTGAAAGAAATAATGTAGCGGATAAAGAGTGTGGGCTGTTCTAGGGAATAGCTCAAGAATTCCACGACGACGCATAGTTTATGGGGACCGCCACAAAAAAACCACCCCTAATCGGTAGACTACCTTAAATGATGACCTCTTTCTTTCCCTCTCTCATTCCTCTTGTTTCTAACACGCTTATTTATAAAATTCATCTTCCATCGCTCATTTATCCAATTCTCATCCTCTCCATCTCAACGCGTCTCTCTCTCTCTCTCTCTCTCTCCTCCCCATAATCATTTTTAAGCCAGAGTTTATTTTGTTTCCTTGAGAGTGTCCTCCGCTTCCTCACCCCCTCGTTTCGCTTCCCTCCTGTTCAGTACCACTCTCTCTTTTGCTCCCTCCCTCTTTACGTGCGCTCCCCGGAGAACCGCGCTGTAGTCAAGATAAAAGGAGTGCCGGAGTCGTCGGTGTGTACGTGTGTGTGTTGGTGGGTGCGAGCTCACAGCGAGAGAGTGTGGGGAAGCGGATGGGAGTGGAGGGGCGGTTGTGGGAGAGAGATTACACATACATGGCCCCTTTCTCCGCGCGCGACGTAGGTACCTAGATAAGGCGTTTACTCCCAGATTTCATTGCCCTTGTGCATTAGCGAGAGGGAGAGGAAAGAGGGACGGAAAGAGGTGGAACCGGGAAAGGGATGCCTGAAGCGGGTGGATATGGAGAGAAGCGCGAGGGAAGAGCTTTAAGGCTGAGGGTAACATTTTGGGGGCCATAAAGTAAGCGGAGCAGTTTATTCAACAATTTTTTTCGTTCCCCACCACCCCAAGTTCCCTCCAACTCGGATTCACCACCGTGTATTCCTACTCCCGAACCTGACACCCTCCCCGCGCGCTCTCTCTCTCTCTCTTTCTCTCTTTTTCTCTCGGGGAAGACTTCACGTACGATGGAAACGAAAAAAAGAAATAATGCACCAAAAAAAAATTTGGCTCCGAAAACAAATGCTACAAAGATTTCCCGGATGCCGTAAACAACGTCGGGGGAGCATTCATTGGAGTCGCAAGTGGATAGTTTTAAATCTAGGGCGAGGCAGTAAAGTTTTGAGGACGGTCGAGCAAAAGATTTAATTCCATAGATAGCATCGTTTCAAGATGATGCAGACGCCGAGGATGGCTGCTCGGTCGCTGTCTGTGTCGTTCCCTTTTAAATAAAAAAAAATATTGAAAATATAAAAGAGACGGTTTTAATGACCAATCTCGTAATTTGTTTCCTCTTTTTATTCGGGTTATTAGCCGTAAAATTGGCGCGATAAAAATCTTCTCCTCGGACATGTGAATTTTACAGCCGCTCTGAGGACATTATCGGAGTGGCCGAATACTTTGCGTTCTCTGGAGCGATAAACCGAAATCTTAACTAAATGTTTTTTTTCCCTGATATGGAAGTTTTGACTGGAAGTACTTAAAGATGGAACGCTCTATCTACATAATCCGGAAATAAACCTTGTTTTATTTCGGAAATGAGGATAAATAAAATACGTGATGACCCCAGCCCCTGGTAACGTAAAATAATATTTTTAAGATTACTACGTGTCCTTTTCATTTTTATGTAATTACTTCCGAAGTTTATGTTGATCAATCGAATCCAGTTATATTTCGGATGAATTTAGAATTCGTAACTTCCTGAAATCGCAACGACTGCGTAAAACGCATGCATGATTCATTTGTTTCATTTTATGTCTCAATATTTTATGATTTAGTTTACTCTCGGCAGCAAGTTTAGTTTACTCTCTATTTTATATTTGTGACAGCTTACGTTGTCTTTTGTGTTTACGCAAACAGTGAAAATCATAAGAATTGTCTCATGCCATGTATTTGTGGATTCGGAAACCCTGAAGATCAGTCACGGATTACTCATAATTTTAGCAGAGTGTAGCAAAAGGATAATTTCATATCTCAAAAATGTATTTTTCCTGGGTAAATCATGGGAATTTATGGGGTACGATCTTAATGCGTTCATTGATATTTATAGTACATTAAAATTCCAAGAAAAAATTGTTATGAAAACGTTATCTGATTAATTTCAAGAAACTGCGGAAGGTACTGCAACATTAATATTTAACGGAGTCATCCGCTAACATGCATTTCATTGCAACAATTTCAGAGTTTAAAAATCATCCCGGTCAAGGCGAATGATTTTTACGCTCTGAAATTGTTGCAGTTATCTGATTATTTAGACTTCTCCCAGTGCAATGATCTTTATTGGCTACTAAGTGTCAAGTCTCACAAAGATAACTGACCAATTAGCCCACTTTTTTTGCGAGAATATTTTTGCATATTCGTTATACAAGTAGGCATGTGAATTGTGTTTGTAAGTAGGCATTTTATGTCGAAGAAATGACGTCTTTTCAGGCTTCTTTTTGCTAGATGCGAGTAATGTAGGCAAGTGCGCATTCTTTTTAAAAGTCGTATGTTTTAATTTAATATTTGCCTCTCTACTGGATGTGATGACACGGAATTAGAAAAGTTGGATCGTGTTGCATGTAGATGTGGTTAGTGCTTAAAGCGAGATGCTTTTTAAGCGCTCGCACAATCGTTACTCATGTCGTCGTTGAACTCATCGTCGTGTTATTTCCACCTGTCTCATGCTCACGAAACAAATTTGCATCGATATCAGATGAAATGAACAACTGTCGTTGTTGTCCTTCATCAGTCTATGGGTTGATTGATGAGTCCTGGGATCCGAAGGTGGATGGACGTCTAATTTGGAGGTGATGTTGTCACGGCACTCAAATGTAAACATGAGGCATCTTCAGGTGAACACACCAATGATCTCGTAATTTATTCCAATGTTGAACCTGAGTATATAGGAAGTGTGTAACGCATGAAAACATATTAATCATTTAGTTCTAAGGTCACCCACTTGACTAAAGCTGTGATTTAATGCTGTCGAATGGATTTAATCCTTACTAATTTATCCATTTAATCGTTTTCTTTTATCCATTATGCACGGAATTATTTTTCCAGTACTTCTATGAATTATTCTAAAAGTCTCATCTTTTTACAAAAGGGTACTTTATTGATTGTCTTTTTGCTGAAAATCTCAAAAACTTCGGCAGAAATGATTATGCAAATTTTCTGTTTATCAATTGTTAGTGATTTACTATTATCTTTCCGATCGTTTTGAAATGATTATTTGATCAACTATGCAAGTAAGAGAATGTTAACTTAATTTCCGTAAAGATACTTTGGACGGTAAATGCTTAGCATCGTTTCAATTTTATTCATTCTGCATGCTCAGCAAATGTACGGAAGAAATGTTAATCTGAGAGGAATTTGGCATGTTTTTCCTCTTCCTCTTCGTAAGCACAAGGTATCTTATCTGGCTGCCAAGTGTAAAAAAGCAGTCAAAATATTGCGGCGCGTTAAAAGATTGATATGAGAGACCAAATGGTTCAGGAGCTTAAGAATTATCCTTTAAATGACTACGCGATTTTCAAGGCAAATTTTAGCGTAATTGTCATGAACAATAACAGGAAAGAGGACGGGGTGAAGCAGTCAAGTCTCTCTCAACAGCGCTGAATATGGAACATAAATGCTCCCTATACATTCATCCTATAAACAAACACTCCCTTCTCTATTAAAGCCCTCTCGCGCCCTTCCCCATCTTTTCTCTTTTTTTTACTCTCGTTTTTGTCGTAAAAAAAGAGCCAGTGCTGTCCTCTCACCCTCAACCTTCTCCCTCCCAGCCGCTGATGACATTTATTCTGGTAGTGACCCCAAGTTGGGTCGTTACACGAACTGCGGGGCGCGTTCTCATCGCATGTCACTTAACGACCAACACTTTGTTCCGGAAGTAGCGTCTCTTCCTTTCCCTTTTTCGCGTTTTTCGATTTTCTAACTTTTATGTTCCAGCTCGAAAGCCCCTTGCAGACTTTTTTTTTTGCGTAGCCACCCAAGTCTCCTCCACTCGAAAATAAAAAAAACGCACGCACCCGCCACACGTGTGTACGCATATTTCATATGCGTTCCACCGTCCGAAGGCCATTTTCTGCATTCAATTCTCCTTCCTCTCCCTTGTCCGAGTCTCCTCTTCAACGGCGTTGTTTTTAGTCTAAGCACGGTAGTGGTATAGTGGACATACCACATGCATGATATCCCTTGCGACTCTTTTTCTTCTTATTCCCTGGCCCTTGTTCGTAGAAATGAGTTTATTCTTTGTTTTAATGGGCTCTAATTTTGATGGTCCCTTTTAATGCTTCAACTTCCATTTATGCCGTTTTCGTTTTTCCTTCTTCACCATTTTGCACTGACATCCGCTGCGTCCTATTCTCAAGCGTTCATGAATGAAGTGAGTGGCGCCTAAGAAAATACGTTTGGATGATGAAAACTTCAAATATTAGCTATATTTCAAGTGATGACACAATTTCATGAAACATTTTAGGTGGCCATGTATGGAGAAATCTTTGATCAAAACTTTTTCGTACGTAAAATCAATAAAATCTTAATTTTCATCGGTGATGACGACTGTAAACCTTTCCAAAAAAATTGTTTGTTCAATTGTTTGTTTATTCCAAATTTGCATCATTTGGTCAGCTTGATTCCTTGCTCACCAGCAGATTTTTGCTCGTTCTCCTTCCCACAATCCCCTCGTGCCATGAATTTGAAACCTTTCCTCCAAAGTAAGCGCTCATAACACAAGCCTTGGGCTCTATATCCTAAATCCATGCGCAGTTTTTCATCCTTCACCCCTTTTATACGACCCGCACTCAATCTTATCCCTCCCCATCCGCAGTGTTTCCCCCGACTCCCCCGCTCCTCCTGTCCTCCCTTCCCCAGGACACACATCAGCATCCACGAGTGATGGACTCTGGTTACCCAAGCGACACGTACAGTTTAATGGCGTGCTGTCGTATCCCTGAATATCCACCCCGCTCCTCCTCTCCCGTCATCTACCTCCCTCCCAACACACTGCTTTTCGGCCCTGTTCCTCCTCATTTCTACCCCTTCTTTCCCTCGTTTCACCCCCCGACACCCACCGTCCCACCCTCGCTGTTTTCTCCCGTCCCCGGAGGGTATTCCATCCGTCATTCCCGCGGGACGAATTATTAGGAAACACAATATCGGGAATCGCCCAAGCTCCATCCTTCCCTTTGGAGTGCCATGTTTCTTCTCGTGTCTGCAAGTCGGACCAACATCGGGTGGGAGAAGAGGGAGACGGGGTGGGGGAGGAGGAGGTCGGTGAAAAGCCTTCGCTATTCCCCCGACTGACCCTCTTCTGTTTTCCTCCTGCCTCAGTGCTCACGGCACTGATTTTTGTCGAAGCTCGCCTTTCGCTGCTGAGGTGGAGAGACTGCTGGCGAGAGTGTGGGGCTTGGAGTGAGTCCGGTATGGAGGGAAATATATATTTTTCGAGGAAAATGCTTCCAGGCGCACGCCACTTCTTTGGTATTACTTTTTTTTAATCACATCCCTCATTAAAATCGAAAAAAAATACACATGTTGGACAGCGTATTTTCCGGTGAATTTTTGTAGTGGACATTCGAAACTGAAAACTACAGCAATGATTGAATTGGATTTAGTTTGGTTGCCTATGCGTATATATAGCTTTCGTTGGGAAAATGAAACTGCAGTGAATGTTTGACAGTTGTCCTAGATAATTTGAGTAAACATTTTTCACATATCTTGCGATGTTTTTTTAAAATGGAAAATAGCTATTTTAAAGGAGGAATTGTGAAGATTTTTGTGAAAAATAGGGAAAATATTCCTGAAGTTTGAGTAGAGTTAAACGGATTAATTGATAAATAATTATTTCAAATTCATTTCATATTGTATGATTCAGACAAAACGCATTATATATTTTTTATATATCTCATATACAAACCTGTCTTATTTATATTTTGTGCTGCCGAAACGTAACATTTCGATAATTCTAAAGCATGAAATAGGGTCTAATTTTATTTTTCTCTCACACAAACACACACCTACATACACGACTAACTTGTTGACAGAGAAATAACGCGAGGAATATTCGTGAGACGAGAACTTTGTAATGTGCTCTCCTGCTTTATTGCAATCGGTGTATTTATTTGTTCCCAAGAAATATTAAAATAAATATAAATGCAAGAATAACGCGATGTAAAAAGGATGATGAGTTTAATCTTTTCGCATAAAGATTAATAGTTAGCCACAAAGCATTTTAGAATGTAGAAATCGTGGAGGCTGAAAACCATGGAGGTACAGTCGGTCGTTGATAACGTAAAAAGGTGGAGTTCACTGAGCCCTTACAACAAATCATTCTGCTTTCTCGAAAACGCCCTTCTTCGCTTTTGTCTCGAAGGAGTGACTCCACCCATTCACAGTGAATGTGGAACGTTATATACATTCGAGGACGATACTCTCAAATATTTAAAAAGTCCCTCCTCCGTGTGTGCTTCAAGTCGTCAACATTCCTCAAATGACTCCTTATCGCGCGCGCGTGATGTTTGTGCCTTGAAAGAAATGGTAGCCGTATATTTCGTTCGCCGATCGGGAGATGGGAGTCGCCTGAATGGGTGCTTCATATAATGTCTCACTCGGTCGGGGCCCATGAATATTTTAAATATTTCGACTCATGGAAAAATATCCTTTCATCAAGCTTAAGTTTCGCAGAAGAGAAGGTTTACATTTTCTTACCAATTTCACCATTTTGGATCCCTTCTCGTGATTTCTGCCCATTTTCTCCACCATCATCTGGATTCACTTAATGAAAACCTGAAATCCTTCACCTGCTTCCTATTTCTTTGAGTGTTAGTGGAAACCCCAACGCAACCAAATTATACACATACTTATTTTTCGGTGGAAAGACTAAAATAACCTTTAAATATAATAGGAGAGATCGTCTGAAGCGCAACTCCCTCTATGATCAAGACAGCGGTTGATCCTCTTCAAAACCCCATATTCCTTAATGCTTAAAGAAATCAAATTGGGGGGAAATATCCCGGTGGGTGTAGCTTTGAAAGACATCAAAATTAATACAGCGAGAAGCCAGTCAGAGTAAATCCAGTCAGTGTAATGATAGCAGAAGGAATTACGTTGGGTAGTTATTTGAGAGTTCACCTTATTTAATCTTACAGCCAAAGCGAGAGCTCCAAATGAAAATGATGAGGTCGAAAGGCTTCTTCTCTTTTTAAAGTTTTTGTTACTTTATGAAATGATTTTTGTACGATAAGTATTGAAGAAAATCATCATATAATTTCAGTCTTCGCCAAATAAAATTGAGAGATAAAAATATTTCATTAATGATAACCCTTGGAGCGTGTTTATTAAGAGACATTTATGCACTCTCGATTGTTTCAATTAATGGTGGTATTTCACTTGAGCTACTATTTTATTATCTATAAGAATGGAGGTCGAAGAATTGGAGGCATGGGTTCCGTTAGGCATGTTTGTTAGAAATCCGGAGTTTTGACATATGCTGTTGCATTGGAGTGTATTAGCGAATACGTCTGATTCGCAGTTCCGATGATTCGATTTCATTCACTCCAAGGCCTGACATAAGCCTTAAGACGACGAGCCTAAACGGCAAAATTGGATAAAATAGCATTTCTTGCATTGGAGTGTCTATTTTCTGGTGGTGGTCTGCATCAATCAATGCTTTTTGTGTCTGGCAAAGATTGATTGATACATATATGTTTTTTGGTGGTTCAAAATTTTCAGCTGTTACGCGAGAAAGCCGATGTCGTATTTTTTTTCAGTCTATTACCTGATGCTTGAATTGTTCCCTAATCCTTCGCTAGTTTTGACATAATCGAGAAAAACACTCGATTTAGTAAATGCAATATCATTTTTATCAATATATTTTCGATGCTACGGAATGTGAGTTTGAATTTCCTCCGTTACGTATGATGTGTCAAATCATGATGATAAAAATTTCTCAATAGTGTCCTTGACGAGATAGTGGATGCAATATAGATTGCTTCCCTATCATATTAAACGCGTACTGTTGATGTAGGCATCGTTTGATGACCAAACTTTATTGTTCTAAAATCAAAGCTGGAAGTGAAATATGATACCCTTCTGATAACTCGGTGGATCAGAATTGGGTTCCGCTCCTAATGCTCTAACAATTCCGCCCTCTCCAATCGCTTTGCGTGACTCAGCACCAAGCTAAACAATAAACTCGTGGAACTTTAAGTGCATTTGAAAATCCAACTCGTGGGGATTTTTTTTATGATTAGCGGAAAGAGGCATAAACCTCGACCAACCTATTGGATCGTAGTATCCAGCGCAGGGAGGTAAAAAACGAGAGTGAAATCCAAAAACGTGGTGGGCGGAGTGCGATCCCTGCGGGCACACTCTTGGGAAACGGATGTGGCCATACGCCTAAATGAACCTCTGCTTACCCAATCACCCAAAAAACATTCGCCACCTCGCAACCGACATGGGCATTAAGATCCCAGTCACGGCGGAGAGAATAGGAAAGAAGAGATAGCACCGCTTATGGTGCGGCTCTCCCGACGTCCTCAGCCGAGGTAGGTATTTGTGCCATCGGCGTGAGGGACAGCGAGAGATTCCTCAGCAACGCGCCATGCCCGGGGAAACAATGGGCGTTTAGAAACTTTTCCACGGACCACGTACTGCGGTGTATACTCTCGAAAAGCACGACCCACCTTTGGCGCTCAGGTGATAGAGGAAGGGAAGGGGGGGGGCGGAGAGAGATGGAAAGCAACTCCAGTTATACGTCCTCCCTCCCGCGCCACCTCCCGGCGGAAAACCTTACGAGAAAGTCGACGTCTTACCTTCCAAGCGGCGGTGGTAGGTACTACGGCGGAGCTGAGTCTAGTTATTGAGGGTGATTCGATTGAAAGCGAGAGAGTTTCAGCGAAGGCAATTTTGTGAGGTACTTCATAGTAGGCGCTCGCATGGGCGTAGACAACAATCTTTCCCGCAAATCTTTCTCACGCGTTCATAAGCAGGTGAACGCACCCTCGAAAATTCCCCCTGCATAAACTTTAACTCCCCAAACGCCACCTACCTTGTGGTCAAAATGAGGAATGTGCACTCATTCGTAATCTAGTGGTTTCAGGTTTCCGTGGCAGGCATATTGTATGTACATTCAATGAATTTTCCATGGTCGAGGGGTAGGGAGGATGATTGGAGAAAATATATTGGATTCTGAGAGCGAAAAGTCTTTAAATTTGAATGGAATTTCTCCAGTTGTAGGCGACGAAGATATTGTGAGAATTATATAGGTGAAATTCCGTTTTTGATCTGAGGATTGGTTAGAGGAATATAGTTCTAAAAATGTGAACGGGAAATGCATTAACTTTTGAGTGGTATCTATAGAAAGTTTCCCAGGCTTTTTGATCGTGATCAAGACCTGTGTGAGAAACGCTAGAACTTACCTCTGCAAGAAAGTTTCTGCGAGCGTAAGGTACCAAAAAATAATGTGAGCCGGAGAATTTAAAAATCAAGTAACTGATTATATTTTCGAGAATCACTTTCTCCTCCTGCCTGGAACACATCATTAATTAAGTGCTATCTTTTTTATAACAAGGCGGAATATATATATATTTGTTATCTCCTGTATAACTTTATGGAATTTACACAACATATTGAAATGAAATAAGTAACTTTGTGGGTGTGGAATTACAAAGTTACTTATTTCATTTCAATATACATTTTTATAAATATTTTTTTTAACATTTGTCAGTCTGTCATGCCATATTTTATTTTCATATTCACATTAAATTATATGCAGGTAAATTTAAATGTGCGTTTGTTGCTTATCCCCTCATTAAGTAAATAAAAGTGAGATATCAAATGGAATCCGAACGGAGAGTTTCAACCTCTAGCGTTTCCTTAGTAAATTGATTGATTTTCACCACATACATGAATTATACTGATTGTTTATTACATGTGGAACTAGGGAAACGAATTCAGTTTTATTCTCATACATTTTCGAAAAGGGAACCGTGTTAAAATGCGAATAACCAAAGTTTCGTTTCAGGGCCGAAATGCCGGTAATATGTTCACGGAAATGTGCATTGACAGCCAAATCAACCTATTTATTGTCATAATTTGTAAAAGCGAGAAGAAAAAATGTTTACAAAAAACATAAAGTATGTACATTATCTTTTCAAAACGCTTTCACGATCTATTATTTACGATCAACGTGCGGTTTAACTTTTTTCCCCCTTGCCAAGTCACGTCCGAATTCATTTCATGTGGCGGGCATCAGGAGCGATCGAAAGTGAAAGTTCACGAGCCAAGTGCCATACACTAACCCCTACCCCCTTCTCCTCCCCACCCTCGCACGACTTGCACCCTCCCGCAGTTGGTGTCGCCACGGCTCTTAATTATAATCCGGCGACCGATGCCGTGGCCATAGGGTCCCGAATCAGCGACCATCGTTACCGAAATATCCAACCGTAATGCATTCCCCAGATGGGGCCATCAATCTCGAATCTCAAATCCCATCGCCGATGGAGGGGTCGCATTTTGAAAAAGAGCGGTGAGCTAGTCGGAATGCGTCGAGAGAGCATCAACTCAGAACTCCCAGACCCCGCGGAGGAGAGAAAGTAACCGCCAACTAATTGTCTTGGATTGATGGCGTGAGCGTATCTCTCGCTTTAAACGGGATGAATCGGTGGTAATTTCACTCCGTCCTTCCCGAATCCTTTTGTATTACACTCCCCCTATTTTTTTACGTCCTCCCCCATCTCCTTTTCCTTTCTTAATGACAGCCGATTTTTTAATGGATTCTGGCCAGACGGCGTGAACATGTTTGACTGTTAGTTCGCGACCTGGCGCCGAAACCTGTCCATCTCTCTCATCCATTTTGAAAGGTGCAGATTTGAGGGAGTAGGTGGATAGCGTGACTGGTTACAGGGTATCGCACTCTAATACTATAGGATTGTAATTGTGACCAGTTTCCGATTCCACGTGTGATAAAACTTTCCATTCGATTTTATCCCATGACCGTCTCCTCTGTTCCCCTTATCCTAGCGTTTACGTAACGATTACGACTGCCTTGATGGCGAAGAAGCACATAATTACCTCGTACACCCCTATCCACGCACCACTCCCATGTGTCTTTCTAATGAAACGATACTTTTCGGCTTGAGTGTGAGTGGAGGAGTTGAAAAGAAAAAAACAATTGCGTGTACTAACGTGTCTATATGGGAAGTCCAGGATTGTTTTGGTTTCTTGATTGATTGATCTATCGTAAGATCAATTAATATGAGTTTATTTTGTTTTGTACCTTCACCATTATGCGTGTTCATGAGAAATGGAGCACAATTGCATGTAAATTATAACCTCTATTGACTGTACTCCAATTTGTTTTATTGACTATTATTTGTCGATCATAACTCTTTTGTTCTTTACTATCAATGCTGGCGTATTTTTATCAACTTAATGATTTCGAAATTTTCTGTGTGGAAGGAATAAATTATAGGTAATAAATTTTCAATATTTAAACGAATTCGTAAAAAAATTATAAAAATAGAAATTAAATTATTGAGTGCTTTTTGTTGTGCGATTTAATTCTTATAAAATTTAACGTTTAAAATATTTTAATAGCAAAATTTTTAAGAATAACTAAGGCCCTGGCACTGTTCGTATTATGATGCTTGGTTTATAAATTGTTTTGTTTACCTAACCGGGCATATTTAACTAGTTCTATGATTCGCCTCTCTTAAGATAAAAAAAATTTTTTTTAGAAGTAGGGGGAACTTTCAAGATTATGGTAGGGTACCAGCGAAAGAATTTTTCTTAAATAAATGATTTTGACCCAAAGGGCACTTTTTTGGGATCAGACCACAAGGAATCTGTCTATAAACTGGATATGACTGAAAAGGTTGTTTTAGTTCCTAAACAATGGATTTTATTGAATATCAATCACACACAGATGTAAATAAGAGGTTATAATGGATTCGACATACCATAAAGTTTCGTCCGTCATGGATGAAGTAACTCGAATCGGACTTGAACACAAACGTTTATTTTTAGGTGATGCTGGATGAGATAGGATATTTGTTTACTCTTTGATAAAGTTAGTTTACTTATGGCTATGTATTTATTGGTATCTTAATTAAGGTAAAATTTTGGCCATTTTTCTCATCCATTTCCGGAAATGCGAACATTTCTCAACACATTTCACATTTAACAGTCATAATGACATGCGAACATGCAATTAGTTGTTCCGACATTTTTAAAAAAACTTAAATCAACTTTTGTTACGCTTTAAAAATACGGGGTATTAAGTACTAAACCTACCTTCTTCAAGATTATATTCTTTTGAATGTAGTCATCATTATAATCAATTTCTTTCATTCATGCTATTTTTTTTGGATGCTCTTTATTGATTTTATCTTTGATAATCCACACTTCATAAATATTTAGTACCATCAAAATTTCATTGGCGATATATTTTACTTTTATCTTTTTGTTGTCAATGCTACATTTCCGAGGAATAGTATTCTCCATCTTTATATTTCAGCACAGTGTTTCCTTGCTTCAAAACTTGTATTAGTAGTAGATAGTGGAATTTACTTCAAGAAGTTTTCTCGGGTTTCCCACCGGGTGAGGTTGATGAAGTTCAAGGACGTTTCGAAGGCTGACTCTTCCATCGTCTTCAGGGTGAAGTGACTTCACCCTGAAGACGATGGCAGAGTCAGCCTTCGAAACGTCGGTGCACTTCATCAATCGGACCCGGTGGGAAACCCGAGAAAACTTCTTGAATACCATACGCCGGGAAAACCTGAGATACCTCAGTGGAATTTGCGTTATGTGAAATACGTTAATGTCCGAAATATTCTGGTTCTTGCGTATAAATGTCTTGGTTTTTGTTCTCTTTTTTTTGTCCATTCTCTTTCAACTAGATAGTTAATTCTTTCCCTTGCACATACGTTGGTGCATATATTTAGTTTTCCAGCGAGTAATTTAAAAGAATAATCTTACAGTTTCCTAATGCATTCATCAATTTAATTGTATTGAAAATTTAATGCAAAATGAGAGCTTATGCTTTCCTGAACGTGAAAATTTATTTTTTTAGTTACTTACTCGTAAAAAGTGTAACATTTTTTGGAGTAGCATTGTTGCGACACAATATTGTTCTTCATAAAGTATTGACAATTGAAATTTTGTAAACCATAATGGAATCATTAAATACGATTGTTCTATATTCTATTTTGTTTAGGGGGTTTTGTTACGCTCCTCTTTGTTTGTCAACTGCGGTCCTCGCCTTTGGAAAACTTGAGGGCAACCAATGATATCATCTCGTGAGAATTGCGTGAAGCACAGAGACACGCACAGTCCCCCGCAGTCATGTCGCCTGGGCTCTCCTGAGTCCTCGGCTCTCTCGCCCCGCATGGGTTTAGGGACTTGAGCGTAATCCCTTAGCCGCCGTTAGGTCGCTCAGGACCGGATATTCCACTGAGGGTTAGAGATGATAAGGCTGACCCATCTCATTCGGCGGCTCTAGGGCACGCAGTTATATCCTAGGAACTGCTGGTGGTTATTGCTTGAAAGTAAAAGGGACCGGGCTCAGTGCCATCCTAGATCTATGACAGTACATGCTCCTGCCACAAGACTTGCACACAAATTATTATCTGCGGGAAATTATCTTCAATGAGCATATTAACCCTCAATAATCCAAATTCCTGCAGTGAATTTTGCGAGATTAGGCTTAGGGTAAGCGCGTTTTACTATTTGCTGCGCCATTATTTAGCTCTCCGATTTATATGTGCCAATAAGATTTGTATTGGAAGTGTCTTTTACTCAATGGAATCTTACGAAATGAATTCCCATTATAATAACTCCTCATTTATGTGTATAAAAACACGCTTAAATCAATCATATGTAAAATGTGTTCCTTCTCCCATTTATTTAAATCGAAACTGGAAAGTTCGTCTACATTGAAGTAATAATCCTATGATCTGACGAAGTTTTATGGTCTCTTGTTAATTAATAAGCTTTTAATTTAAAGGAGTAATTCATGTGGTGAGGTTTGGAAAAAAAACATGGAGTAGATATGTATAAAAGTAATTAGTAAGTCCTCACGAATTTCCGGCGGAGATATCGAGAGGTCAAATGGCGGAACTTTTGGTTTATTTTTGAACGACTTTATTTGCTCAACGACAGTGACATATGGAAGCCATTCCGTACTATTGCACAAAAACGTCAACTTTCGAGAGTTTCAAAATCAACGATAGAGAGGAGTAAGGAAAAACGTGAACGAGTTGGTATATAAATTCATCGAAGAGAGTGAATAATTGGATGCGCTTTAGTTCTCCTTTTGGTTATTTTGCCCACGGCAAAAAAGCATGTAGCAAACGAAGAGATAACGAATTTGACATGTGGAATGCGGTGGAGTGACTGCGGTCCCATATGAAAGGCTTTTTTGAGCGAGAACAAGAGATTGACAGAGAGAGAGAGGGAGGAGGGGGGGAGTTAGGAAAGAGATAGATAGAAGGGGAGTGAAATAGAAGATGGTAGGGAAGGAAATGACATTTTGAGGAAGGGGATTGCGACCTACGATGGAAAATGAAGGATCTACGAAGGAGAATATTCATAGTTGAAGGGGGAGGGGTGAGTGGCAGGGAAAGAGTAATGCTGGGTCTTCTGAAGGGAAGTGGAGTCAGTAAGTAAACTCGAGACGTTATTATTCTATTTTTTTTGTTTAGGGCAATCCAATGACGTGGGGCATTTGGCGTAGTGGAAGGGCCGGTGACACACGGAGGAAGGGGTTAGAGAGAGGAGAGAGTGAGACGGAGTGGGGTATAAATCGGAGAGTGGAAATGGCCGAGGGGACAGGAGAGTGACGTGAACGAGCGAAAGAAGCTGCTTTGCCGACTGAAGCGACATTGGCGAGCGATAGGGTGGAGGGAGTAGACTTTTGGGGCTGGACGTGAAAGGGGGGGGGCATGCAAGAGGGTGAGAGGAGGAGGGTAGAGGGGAGAAAAGAGAGAGAGAGTCACGGTTTTTGTGGTCCAGTCAGATTGCGCCGACCGGAGGCGAGGCGAATGACTTTGCCCACAGCTCCGTTAATGAGAGCGGAGAAGTACCTGCCGAATGTGGGAAAAGAAGATATGCCCCGTGGAATAACGGCGATGAACGCTGATATCGCTGAATCCATAATCTTCCATCACAGCAACGTGCAACCTCTGCGCTTCGCGTGCGTAGTAATACTTTTTGGAATTAGTTTGCCAAAATTTTACCCTTTTCATTTGAACTTTTTTTAACTTTCTGATATTCGTCCATAACACTTTTTCGAAAAGAAATTATGTCAACATTGGGACCTGGAAAAGAATTGATCTCGACAATTTGTGATCTCAGTTTTATTTAAATAAATTTTAAAGTAATTTTTGTTTTATTTATTTGCAAAATAACGTGCATACGACTCTTTTGAAATAATTTTGAGAGTTGGTTTGTGACCGAATAACTCATATTTCAAGAAAATATCTTACATTCATGGAGGAATGTCACATCGGAATTTCGTAGAGAGATTTATAAGGCAGGGAGTAAACTAGCTTCCCAAAACTGACCCATCTGTCCATTTTATGAACTCACAAGCAAAACATAAATTTCGAATTTTCATGTGAGTGGTATTCGTAATAAGAGAGAGAGAGAGAGAGTCGGCGTGACCAGGATTTCATTTTCAAGCATAATTAGAAATAAATTTTAGGTTTTCATATTGCTCAGAGACACAATGGCGCTAAACGTTGAAACATTTGTTAGCTATTATTCCTTATTATTACGATCGTAGTAGTAAATGTTTCTAGAGTTTTTATCTTATTTAGTTCGGCTCGACCTTGTATAAAAAGGGTAATGTTTTGGTTTATTATTCACAGAAAATCGTGATGAACTCGATAATCTTACATGTTCTTTGCTTCTAAGAGTAAAAGAACTCACAAACGTCATTGCCTGTTATTTTATTTTGATTTAAATCCTAAATGATTCATTTTAATACGAAGTTGGTAAACCGCTCACCTCGCTAGGAATATGGACGCGGTAGAGAAAGAAATTAAATTATTTTAGAGTAAGCAGAGTGCAATGATGTCGGATAAGAGTGTATTAGATTGACCATGGTGGCATTTGTATGTTTTGCAATCTTGCATCAATTTATTCTTCCGTTTCGTTACTAAAATTTGGAAGTTCTTATTATTAATAACATGTCTGATGGTTTCATTCCTTTTTCCAATAAGTCTGTCGATACCTCATAACTGTCAGCAAGTATTTTGGCCATTTTTTATTAATCTTAAATTCACTGAGAAATGAGGAATACGATTTTCACCATTAATTGATTGGCATAATCACGTGATGACATGCATTCACTCTATTACTAGGAAATGCTTTCTGAATAGATTTAATTACTTCACGTTAGTGAAATCTCTCTCTTAGTCAAGTAGGTCCAGCAGTTGATAAAGTCCATTTAACTACATTCAAGATGTGTTTTGTTTGGAAAATACATTAAAAAGAGTTTGAATCACGTGGTCAACGAAGTGGGAAAAACGTAAAACCTCACAGATGTGTCAAACCTGAACTAACTGTATGCAGCTAGTATTTTAATGACAAATACAAAAAGTAAATTTACTAAAAATAAGAATTATTCTACTGAATTTTTTCTGCAACAGTTGGACCAGACTTCTTGCTTCAGACTTATTAGTTTATGTAATTTCGTAAAAATTTTCATTTTGTGCATCTAAAGACAGTGAAATTTCAATTCGATTCATATGTGTAGTTTGTCCTACTTTAAACCAGAGTCTCAACTAACCGTGATATTCATCTCGCTTTGCAAAACCTGTCTAGCCTTGCGCCCAGTCCATAATTAGCCCCAGCGCTCTACCCACTGGACTGTCACGTCCCCACTGATACATGTTATGCCATGACTAGAAAGTCAAAGTGAATGTGATTAGGTTAAAGTATGTTTCATTTATCTCGTGATTCCAATTTTTATACATTTCCTTGACCACCCGCTTTCTTCGTAAATTCGTCATGGCAACGAGAATATCGATGCTATAAATGACGAATGATTGATATTAAACACCTTTCATTTTCAAGTTTAATATAACCTACTCGTGTAAGTTCAAGTCCTCGAATGGGTTGGTGAAAGCGTAATGATCTTATTTGACGGTCTTTGATGAGGGAAGGGTGAGTACATACCATCATGCTTAAAGAGTACTTTGGATTTCTTGAAAGTTATGTTCGGAATTATACACATAGTATAATGCTATTAAAATTACAACAAATAAGTGCTTCCATTCCAATTTTTCAGGATCTTGCACTCGTCTGCGGAGCGTAGAGACGTCTCGTATGTAGTCAGTTGAAATACGGCTTATTGCTAGCTTTTTTAATTGGAGATTAACTCATTTTCTTTACTCAGATGATTTGTTAAAGAGGGAAAACAATAGAAAACTCGTCAAGGCGTACATCCGCCGCTATTTTCTCCGTTGCTATTGAGAAAAAATCTAAGGCTAGACTGTCGTGTCCCAGTTAAAATCACCCAGGTTATTTGATAGATGATGGTAGAGTTTAGCTTGTATCAAGACCAACGGTGTATGAAATTCACACGCCAGGGTGCGGGGGGGGGGAATCCTTTCCCCATGCCGCCTATGGTTTCCCCTTTTCTGGTATCCGAAAAACGTCACTCAACTCTGGTAAGCTATCGAGGAAAGGTAATTTATAATGAAATCTGTGGGGGATTTATGCATCCTAGCGCCCTGACTCTTTGTGCAGAAGATGGCGTTAGGTAGCTATTTCACATACCAAAATTGGACGAAACAAGAGGAAAGGACAGTTGGTAAAGCAATCATACAACGTCATAAGGGATAGGGACAGTGCGTTTCATGCCACGCGTAGCCAGAAGAAGGGACAAGCCACATTGGCCAAATACCCATTCAAACACGAAAATCCGTCATGTGGCGAACAAATTTTCATTCACATGGAAACAGATGTAAGTAAAAGGGATAGGAACACATTTAAAAGATGAGCACAGGAGGGGTGGGGAAGGCGGAATCGAGCAGATCACAAGTTCAAATATATTTCCTTGAACACCAGATCTCTGGAATTGCCGGGAATATATAAAAATATATAATGTATAATATCCTTTTTTTCGACTTGCAGGGCCGATGCTCTGTCCGGTATAGCATATTAATATATATATATATATATATATATATGTATTATTTCATATTAATATATATATGTAATATTTTATTTCATTTTAGAGATAGGGATATCATTAAGTTGGCAACGGGTTAAATTGCTGGTAGAAAATTGTCTCGGTTTTAGCTTTATCCTTACGAAAAGACCATCGGTTGGGCAGTTCTTATGCGATAGTTTTCCGAAGAGCACTCGAAATGCATAGGGTCGGAATATCATTGAAGATTTCGCAAAAAAATAATCAGAGAAACTGCAGAGAAAACTCGTCCCTGGTGGAATTTTTGTCCCTGAGAAATTTCATCCAAGGTTAGCAGATGTACTCAAAGTTACGTACGTCAATACATTTTATGCTAACATTACGAACAACAGATTGAGTCAAGAAAATATAATTTTTAAATTCATTGGTAACGATAACATATTTCAAGAGGTGGGTCACCGTGAGAATATTTACTTTTATTCTCCTGTATTCTGAATTATTAAGAAAAAAATTGCAAGACTACTTTGATCAGTGAAAGAGTTGAACTATTTTGAACAGATTTATATCTAAGTTTATTTATGAAAGAAAATTATCCTGGGGCAAACTGGAAAAGATTTAGATATATTTTTTAAGAGTAATTTTTTTTTGCGACCCAATAAATTTCTTATGCTGTGCCGATTAACTGCCTTGTTTTTTCTGCGAATATTCGTACATCGCATGTGGTTTCCATAAAATAGTGTCACCTAGTGGCTGCCATTTCAATCAAACGTTTTAGAGCTTGCAAATATCTACATTTTTTTAAAGCATAAAAGCCTGTTATTCCACCAAATAATAATAGCTTTCAATTGTATATTAAAGCACACGAAATGCGATAGATACCATAAATTACTGCTTATGAATATGGGTCAATATTTCATTGCTGGATGCCTATGAAATATGAGTCTGTAACGGAAGAGTAGAGATACGCTATTCTGATTTGTACGGAGATTTGGATGCATGTATTCCGATTTTAATGTCTCTGTTTGCCGGTGCCAAGTTCCATAATTCATATTTTCTATAATAAATTCTTCTCTACAGTACTTCAAACAGATAACTAAGCGACATCGATTCCGGAGCATTTTCCCACGATATACCCACAGGCTGACCTGAAAATACGACACTGAAGCTTTTGGTGCATTAATAACAGGGTACTATCATCTACATCTACATAATACCCCGCTAGCCGCCGCAAGGGCGAGTGGCGGGGGGTGTTAGGTCACCACCCAAAAAAAGAAAAAAGAAATACCGCATTCAAAACCAACACACACATGCAAACCCCAATCCACAGCAGTGCACACATTCACAGAAACATCCAATCATTCCACGCGCATGCAAACACACATCTCCCTCCCTTCACTCCACAAGCATGCAAGTACATACGCTTAACTACAACAAACAATTGTACCCCAGGATGCAGCAAGAAATTTATCAGGAACGTGCAAGCTAGATTTTAGTAAGTAGCTAGGCGAAATACCACCACCACAAGAACGTGCTACGTAAAACTCTCTCCTGCCCAAGGTGAGGAATCTGGCCCAACGCTGCAGGTAGGAGGAGGGCTCACCCACGGAGAGGGACAAGGGATGGAAGGGGAAATTTAGGGTACCAGAAGCAGAGCAAACAATGCTGTAAACAGCACTACATTACTTAAAGGCATTCCAATGCGGGCATGCGGGAAGGGTTTAGACACAATACCCCGTAAGCCACCGCAAGCGTATATGGTGGGGGGTGTTAGGGTACCACCCGTAATTACGGAAAAACCGCATGCAAAAGCCACAAATTAACACAATCCACAAACACGGTACACATTCATGCAAAAACCCTTACATCACAAAAACATGCAAACATTGAAACAACCAACTAAGATACACATGCACCTACAAATATACATTATAATGTAGCCTTTAGATATGCGAAGACTTAGGGCTAGAGTAAACTTATTATAAAGATATAAACCGTGTGGTTTTGCCTCTGATATTGGAGATGCAATGAAGGCCCCTAGAAAAATTGGCAGAGCCAACAACTGTCGCCAAATAAGAGAGACTTTGAACGGATAGATTCCTTTTATTCGTTTTTCCAGCGCACTATTCGCAACATATCTACATCAATTATCGGACTGATGTCAACTATCGACTTCAATTAACAGACTGATGAGAATCGCTGAGGCAAACCAATATAGCCAAACATACCATAGAATTAAAACGTAATCCTACGTTTAACCGACATACATGCGACTGACATACCTTGATTTCCTCAAACCACGTTGAGAAATGTGATTAAATAAGAAAAAAACTAATAAATTAAGAGCGTCTTGTGTTGAACAGTTTCTTTCGTGTACAAAAGGCGTGAAATTTATTTTTTAGAGTGGTGTTAGCTAATCACGTCCGTCAAGGAAAATTCAATTTACTAATATGTTAGATTTACGTATATTTTGCTTTTAGAAAATATAAGTTACGAAACTTACGATTTGAACATCCATTTCCCTTCGGGGCACTTAATTTACAAACTTCACTGTCCCATCTTCTTGAGATACACATCTCAAGGACACGGGAGCGCTTTCGTAACCCTTGGAATATCGGGTCGTCTCATTTGCCAACATTGTTTTACCCAACTCGTTCCGCCTCGGTCCCTGCCTCTCGACACTATCTGTGACCTGTCCATCTTAATTCCCCTTCCCCCTTCTTCCTTTAAGTCAATTTTCACCCTCCCTGCCTCGCTTCCCTCCCCCATCATCCACCCCAAACCCCTCCCACACCGCCCACGCACCACCGACGCCCGCCCTGAGCGTCGAAACGTCCGATCCAGTTTCCTTTCCTTTCCTTCCTCCCCTCCTCCCCGATAGTCTTTTTTCCGGACCCACTCTTCCTTCTCGTTACCTTCAGAAGCCTCCCACGGGTATCGTCTCAACCCCTGGAGGGCGTTCGTTCTTTTATGTTTTCTTTGGCTATCATACTTCTGATGCCTTCCACTTGAATAACTGAAACAAGTGATTCTGAAAGGGAACAGTTGTGCTTTTTCCGCCGCTTCGTGATGGTATTTTCGTCTACATGCGCTTTGATGAGAAAAACCTTCGTCTTTAATACGTACCATTCCGGAATAAAGGTTCACCTTGCGTTGTTATACAGATCTGATGTCTTCAGAAATTGAAATATTATTCACCTTCTCTGGTTTGCTACCACTGTTTCATCTGTTGATATGGTTACCGTTAGTTTATCTTATTTTGCTAAAGAAAGCGTTTCAATTGAACTTAAGCTGCAGGCATCTCAAGTGAAATCAAATCAGATAGTTGCGGATGAATTTTACGCAATTAGAATACGCAGTAAAACAATTGCGTCCCTGGAGTTCTGTGAATATATAGCTAAGGTAAATCCAGGTAGTTTGCGAAATAATTTTAATTTCAAGCGTGAGTATGCATAAACAGAAAGGAAAAAATCTGGAAAATGAACCGAATAGTTCATATATAATAGCTTTTATAGTTCCTATGTCGTTGTTCTAATGTGCATATGCTTTTCAATGCACCGTAGAATCCATGTTATTCATTTTGTTCGTCGAAAGTAGAATAGAATAATTTCTAAAATGTTTTTCCATCGATCTCGGAAAAACTCACTTCTAAAAAAGCGTTGAAAGACGAAAAGCTTTGCGGTATACGTATATGTACATTAACTAGATAATGTCTTATGGTTTATTCTTAATTCATTATTTGTCATGAAGAATCAGATATATATATAGAAAGTTTGAGTACCTGAGGCGTCTTGACTGAATTTTTTATGGCTGAAATGAGGGAAAACGAGCAGCCCGACATTGGATATTCCCAACATTAATTGCACAGAGAAAAAAATCAATTACGATTCTACAAAAAATACTTCGCTTTTCACTTTTAAGATAACTAAAATGATTTTTGGCTGCCAGAGAGCATCGTGAGAAGATTCATCGATCATGGTAGAAAGCGTCGTTTCCTCCTTGCTGTCCGAAATCGACCATGTCAAGTTTACTACAGCGAAGGAGATTGCTGGGCGCTTTAGGGTCATAGAGACAATATTTGTGATACGGGTTGAATGGGGCTTTTTGCCGTGGGAAATGACAGCGAAAGGACAGTTTCATTTCAAATGCCTCCTCCCGGCATCAACGCCACATCGTCACCTTTTAAGCAACAGGCGATCCTCCTCGCTTTCATTTCATCCGATCTTAATATACCTAATGGTTTTTGTTCACGTTTTGTGGAAATTCATCTTTCCCCTCCTCCGAAAAGCCTTGAGTATTTTTTTTCATCTCCCAGCTCACCCTAAAGACCACTTGGATCAGTTGTTATTTTCCTTCCCATACTACACACTCATAAGTCCCCCCTGCCCCTCCCCTAGTCTGGGATTATCCTCCTCCCCCTCACGTCCGCTGGTCCCTCATCCAAACAACGCATCCAACTCTCCCCCATCAATTCCCTTCCAAAAGCCCAAACCCTCGCTCCAACATCTCGCCTCTTCCCTCCCCACACACAATTCCTTCACAATATTTCCGTCTCGCCACTCCTGTCAATGACTTTTCTTTACTTCTTCCCAGCTATGGCCTCCACTCCCACAAGACAACGCCTCTGGTTATATCCCGACAACCATCCCCCCACTCTGTGTATCTTTCAAGTTATGTACGGACCACTAAACCCCCCCTCCCATTCTCCCCAGACAGTCCTCCCGGGCGGACCCCACTGGCGCCCACCTTGCAGTCGGCCCAGCACAGCAGCTTCCTCCCTTCCCATTCCCGCCGGTTAATCCACCCCACCCAACTCCAAAGCCCCACGTGATTGTTTCCCATTACACCCTCCGCCCTCTCGACCCCCGTTGCTCCTTGCCTCCTCCTATCTACTTTTACCCATTCCCCCCGCAGCCTTCGTCTACTCGTTCCCTCTTTTATCTCCCCGCGACACACTGCTACGGGTACGCCGAATCCTTCCCGGAAGACGACGTCAGGGAGGAGGAGGGGTGTGGGTGCCTGCAGGGGGAGAGGGTGAGAACAAAGAGGGAAAGAGACCCCTACAATGGGGGTGAAGGAAACGAATCAAGTGAGAAGTTGCTTGGAAATTTTGGAGAACGTAATTGCCAGCGGGAATAAGTTGGTGTGTGTGTGTATATATATATATATATATATACATATACACTATTTGCACCCACTCCTATATACTAGTATATATATATATATATATACATATACACTATCTGCACCCACTTCTATATATATCTTCTATATATATATTTTCCTTAAAAATAATATATATATATTATTTTTAAGGAAAAGGAGAGAAGAGATAAAGGACGAACACAGGAGAGGTGGGGAAGGCGGAATCGAGCAGATCACAAGCGCAAAAATATCTCCTTGACCGGGACTTGAACACCGGATCTTTCGACTTGCCGGGCCGATGCTCTAACCACTAGAGCGATTGCGGAAACGTAACTTGCATTGAGATCTGTGGGTATTTTAAGCAACCAAGTTCCCCCCGATTCTTTGGCCAAAAGATGGCGTCAGGAGGTTGTTTCACCCACCAACGGAGAAATATACGACACACAAGAGAAAGGACAATAGGTAAACAATCATACAACATCACAAAGGATAGGAACAATGCGTTTCGTAGCACGCATAGCCAGAATAAAGACACGAGCCACATTGGCCGAATACACATTTAAACACGACATCCCGCCATATGACGAACAAATATTCATTCACATGGAAATAGACAAAAGGAATTAAACGATCAAAGGGGTATCCGGACTGCAGTGCATTAGATAGCTTATTCAAAGTTCTATTAGTCCTGAAGACAATAACGCGTTGCAAATAAGAACAAATTTATGACATTGTAACTTAATAATAACCTCACAATACTCTAGCTGATGTTCAAACTATACCAATGGTGTACAGGAAAGTAATTATTACCTTGGACGTTAGGAATTTAAACAACGTACCCTAGCACATCAAGTTTATTGCATGCCATTGGAAGTGTCGCGGGAGCAAATGAGAGGAAGAATTCATCTAAAAGGGTCATTTTTGGAGCACATTCAGGAAGGAAAGTATTTTTCAATTAGAAAAATACTTTTAAAATAGTCAAGTGATTTTTTTATACTGCCATTGGTTGAAGTGGGTCGGAAGAAAAATAGGCACCTATCGTGGAAGGCAAATCATTTCAGAGGGAAATGAATATTGGAAATGATACATGTGCGACACAATATCGAATTTTATCAAACAAGGAAAGCATAATGGATACAAATGCTTGAAGAAGTTTGAGGTAGTGAAATGAAAATCGAGTGAGGTAACAAGATCAGGAAAAGAAATTAAAGAGTGCAATTTACACAATGTGTAGAAGAAGGATTGATCTGAGTGTGAGCTGTTAGTATAGAATTCGTCGCAAATGCCAAGGACTAATGGAAAATGTCATATATATATATTATATATATATATATATATATATATATATATATATATATATATATATATATATATATATATATATATATATATATATATATATATTATATACACATATACGAGGCGTGTTCATAAAGTAAGACCCGTTTGGTCACAGGAAAAAATATACTCATATGAAACACATTTTATTGGCACTTTTAGTTAGCTACAAACCTACTTCACTTATCTACATAATCGCCGTTCACTTTTAAGCATTTTTCGTACCGCTGCACCAGCTTCTTTAACCCCTCTGCATAGAACCTCGCCGCCTGAAGGTTGAACCAATCGACAACGGCATTCTTGAGTTCCTCTTCGGTTTCGAAACGTTGTCCACCGAACCACTGTTTCAAGTGCAAGAAGAGGAAGTAGTCGCTGGGTGTAAGGTCAGGACTGTACGATGGGTGGTTTAAAGAGTTCCCAACGACCCAAAAACTCTCGTCCACTGGCCATTCTTTGCTCTTTGTGGTGGTCGGTGAGCATTTTCGGTACCCACCTTGCACGCAATGTGTGGTATCCGAGGTTTTCCGTAACAATATTGTAGACAGTAGTGGGTTCAAGTTGAGGAAATTGTTCAGCCATGCCATTAATTGTCAATCGACGATCACATCGCAGTTTTTGTTCCACTTGCGAAACAATTTCATCGGTCAGAATACTGGGCCTACCACTTCGCTCTTCGTCATGGACATTTGTCCGTCCATTTTTAAAATCACAGCACCATTGTCTAACCTTTCCTTCACTCATAACTGTAGGTTTATAAACTAGGCATAATTCTCGATGAATTTCAGCAGGCAACAATCCTTTTGCATACAAGAATCGTATGACAGAACGCACTTCACAGCTGGCGGGATCAACGATTGTCGCGGACATTGTTGTTTGCATGCACGGACAAGCAAACGACTTCTGAAACAAAACAAATGCTGCTATAGCTTCTCAATGAACCAGTAGATGGCGCTGCAGAGCATAACTGTGTTCTGAATCGCCAATATTTAAATATAAGCAAACGGTACTTACTTTAAGAATACGTCTCGTACATAAATGTGTGTATATATATATATATATATACACACTTTTTTGGAAAACCCACAAGCGTGTAATGTAAATTCACTGATAGTCATAACAAACACAGAAACCAAAACACACAAAAGAGGGAAAACTCACTGGTTCTCGAATTTTCGGTGGTCCAACCACCTTTCTCAAGAGGAATTAGGAACAGAACTCTGTTCCTAATTCCTCTTGAGAAGTTCTGTTCCTAATTCCTCTTGAGAAAGGTGGTTGGACCACCGAAAATTCAAGAACCAGTGAGTTTTCCCTCTTTTGTGTGTTTTGGTTTCTGTGTTTGTTATGACTATCAGTGAATTTTTATATGTATATATATATATATATATATATATATATATATATATATATATATATATATATATATATATATATATATATATATACGTGCGTACTGTGCGTGCAACATATGTTTACTACGCAAAGATATATATATATATATATATATATATATATATATATATATCTTTGCGTAGTAAACATATGTTGCACGCAGTGAAAATACAGGAAATTTGTAACCATGGAATGAGGAAAACTCAAGTAATTATAATTACAGAAGTGTAATCCTTAGATATGATGAAAATACTATATATACCGAATTTAAAAAATACCTATACAAAATTTTCTGTGTTGTATGGTAATGGCGCTACTCAATTCAGTCTACGAAGTCTTTATATTTATTCTACTTCATTGCTGTACTTTCTGCTTGATTAATTTGAAAACCATTCTGGTTTTATAAACATTTGTTAAATAAGGAAAGCATAGAGCTGGGGGCAAGGTCAATAAAAACAGTCTTAACGTAGTACCTAATTGAACCCGGAATGATCAAATAAAAATTCCATATTTGGGTGAAATACGATTACAATAAATGCTCAGGCTGCCACAAACATTGCTGAAGATATCACTAATAAATGGATAAGTTCATCATAAATATGATACTTTAGATCCAAACCTAATTGATCTTTTATTTTTTTCATTACGTGCCCATTCTAAGTCAAAGTTTTTTTTCCAAAACGGCAAACATCTTTGCTGTGTTTCAGTAGATTCTGAGGCGAACATCTTCAACATTTTCCGAAGTCATGAAAGATGGAAAGATTTTCTTGAGATTATACATTCGAAAAATTATTTAGACTATTACATTAATGGGTAATTGGAGGCTTTGCGCTTCCTAAAGCATCATTTGTTCGCAAAGAACTTTTAACAGGCTTCATTGCGTTTTTTGAATGACGTCGAAAAATCTCCTGCTTAGCTGAACCTTGGAATTATAAGCTTTTCATCATGGGATTATGTCTAGGCGGAACGTCAAAAAGTTGGCCTGAAAAGGACTTTGTACTAATAGGGAATCATTTAATCTGAATTAACTATTTTTGAAAAAAAACATTGGACACGAGCACTCGAGTATCATTTTTATAGAGTGTTTAAAATTGGTAGTTAAAAAAACTTCCATAAATGTAAAGAGTTATCTATTACATCAGTAATTATTCAATTATTTTTTATTAATTCAATCTTAAAGTATACATATATAACTATGGGAGATAATATTTAAAATTAAAGATAGAGATCTTTAAATATTCGATGTATCTGGCCCTAATTGTTTATTTTTTGCGTTTAATATTGTGTGGAGGTTGATTCTGTAAATTGTTTTTTAAGTCGATTTCTACAAATGGTTATGAAAAAATGTTCACTCAAAGAGTATTGGATATTTAAAACCATTTAAAAATGCAACCATTTCAGAGAGTAAAAATCATTCGCCTTGACCGGGATTCGAACCCGGATCCCTCGATATCCGGCCGAGTGCTTTAACCAATTAAGCTACCAAGACGTCCTCTTACACTCTGAAATTTTGGGGGCTTTAAAGGAACAAGATGTTATGACGAAATACCGTACATACAATGTCACAGGCATTCGTAGTCGTGCGCGACGCGCCACAGTCCACGATGTTAATAAAGCCAATTTCGAACACTTAGGCTGTTCATACCTTAGACAAATTTTAGAGAAACTGTAACAGTAACTTTAACGGAGTCACCCGCTATGTGTGCATTATAATGCAACCATTTCAGAGAGTAAAAATAATTCGCCTTGACCGGGATCCGGGGACCGGGATCCCGGTCAAGGCGAATGATTTTTACTCTCTGAAATGGTTGCATTATAATGCACACATAGCGGGTGACTCCGTTAAAGTTACTGTTACAGTTTCTCTAAAATTCATTTAAAAATGTTTTAATGAGTGAACGAACACGAACTTTGAATGGCTGCAATCTGGTTGAAAGAAACACAATGGAGATGGCTTTCTATGCCATTAGGTATATCTCATCTGGAGTTGCAATTGAGGCAAGGATATTTAACATCATTTTTGAATAATTGAGAAATATGATATTTGCGGTGGACATAAGCTTAAAATACCTCATTGAATTATCTCTCCACTCTGGTATCATGATTATATTTTCTTTTTTTTTTGGTTCGAACAAATATATAGCATGTACTGTGAGGTCATTATAAACATACAAATTGCGAAATATCTCGTTAATTCAATCCTGGTATTATTAATGAATTATCTGCTTTTATAATTATTTCATACTAAGTACAACTGGACTTATTTTGGACGAAGAAGGTCACGTTTATCGTGACGTAGATAGATAAAGGACTTTATTTGGGCGAAATTGAGACCTAATGGCCCCTTCTTCCATTTAACCCATTGTCATATACGTACATATTGTACAAGGTATAAAATTTATAAAGTACATGCATATATACACATAAATACATATAGACAGACACAAATTTAAACGTAACCGAGGTAAAGCAATATTCACGACAAAAAAAATACTATTTGAGCTCGAAAGCTATATAATTTTTGCGAAAATATCATTAGAAGTTATTTTGCTAAACATTCCACTCCCGAGGTGTTTTATCATTAAGAGATGTGCATTATGTATAATACCAATAAAAAATAATCCAAAGCGCTGGTAAAAGGAATGTACTACATTCGCGCAATTCTAATTAATATGCGAGACTCGAAATTTTTATCTTCCGGACCGAGGTTTTTTTTTGGCTCCTTCAGGCAATCGAGTAAACTACTGCCCGGACAACCCTATGCAGTGAATGTGTAACCTAACGAGGTGCGGAGGGCAGGTGAAAAGAAATTGGGCGAGGGGCGGCGGGTGAGGGGACGGAAGAGTAAATGAAATGCGCGGGGCGAGGTTTAAGCGGAGAACGGATCGGTCTGGAAGAGCGGCGACTGAAAGGGGGAAGGAAATAAAATGAAACCGAAGGACGAAACAACAAAGGTTTTCGGGTGACAAAAAGGAAAAAAAATATATATATAATCAGCAGCCGGGAGGAGGAAGAGGACGGGAGGGGAGGGGAGGGGAGGTGAGGTGGGGGGAATGTTGACTCAAGTTAGGGATGGGGGGGAATTAGCGAGCGAGAGGCGAGGAGCACTCGGTAGGAAAAGGGGCAAAAGGTGAAGGGCATCCGATTGTGGGAAAAATGGATGCCAATTAACGTGCAACCCCTTTCGCTGCAGTTTTTATCAAGAGAGCGGTGCTGCTGCCGTTCCCACACACACACAATCACCTCATCTCCTCCCCACGATCGTCGTCTCCCCCGCCGCCATTTCCACCTCCCTCCGTCCCACACTCCCCGTGCACGGGGAATTATGTGTCCGAGGGAAAGAGAATCGCTTCGGCATTTCTTCTGTAGCATGGGGCTGGCGCCTGCTAAAGAGCATCAGACCATACAAATATGCCAGGACGAAATGGCTCCAAGCGACGGATATTTTTTTTCCAAATAAAAGGATTAAAATTGCAAGCACGCAATTATGGTCACTGGAAGGGTAAAGAGATGGAATGTGACGTCGGTAGAAAAAATTCCTAAACAGAGCGGAAAGTGTGCGGAGATAAACATGGAGCCCTAATTCCTCTCTGTAAAAAGTGACGGTCTCGGTGTTCTGGAAGTTGAACAGAGACAATGATGTTTAACGCAGGTAATTGTTTTAATACTCTGGCGCACGGAATGTCAACTCCTAACTTTCGGTCTGTCGTATATCTCGAATTAATGAAGATGACAAGGACGATTAGGTTACGGTGTAAATGACTATAAACTATTGCTTTTGAACCAGAGTTTTGACACTATGATAGAATTACCAGATACAAGTTGTTTAAATAACAATATTATCCGGTAAAAGGAGATGATTCTAGGAGAGTAATGAAATCATATGACCGCAACATGACAAGGACGTTTTAAACAGCGTCGTTAACAAAGATAGGCAGGTTTGTGTCGCAAAGTTGCTTTGTATGAAAATAGTCTTTTAAAAACTCCTCAGCAAAATTATGCAGAATGTAATTAACTCCGTGCATCGTTAATAAAAAGTTTACCTTAGATACAAACTACCTGAATAAATGTCTGCCGGACTGACTATTTCCTGAATTTTTACGTAATTACTCGATCGGAACTAAAACTTGAGAACTATGAATACGTTAGCTTTTAGGGCGTGGCTATCACTTAGTGATTTGTTATTTTCCAACCGAAGAAGTTAATGGCCGTGTATTCTGAAACACCTGAAGTTCTTACTACTGACTCGCGTATATCTAATTGTCTAATTCTGATACGAATCCAATCATGGACCGTTCGACACCATGCAGCCTCGGCCACTCGTAGAGAAAGACATACACTCACATGTATTTGCCAGAATAGATCCGCATCTCGCATTGAGGTATTCCTAATGTGCAATTAAACAGAATTCTGGAACTCTGGCTCAGACGGGAGACGGTAGGTTAATTGAACGACCGGGTGGATGTGAACGTGGTAGAGTGGGAAAGAAGGAAAAAAGAAGAGAAGATGCGCCTCATCCGAGCTCTCTCTCTCTCTCTCTCTCTCGAGTGAGGTTGTGTGGCTGATCCCGTACAAAGTGTCCGCCCCTTATCTCCTCCTCCGCCCTCTCCTTCTCATCTCCCTTTCATCCCTCTTTCTCCGCGGCGGAGGTCGGGAGAGAGTGGGGAAGGGTTTCGGGCGAAGGGGAAAAGGGAAGAGCGTGGGAGTGTTTTTTATCCTATCCTCTTATTTCGCCGAAGACAATTGCGGTTGATGCGTCGTCGTCGTCTTTATTTCTTCGAAAACAAAAGTGGTGGAGAGGAGAAAAGGGAAGAAAAGGTGTTGATGAAGTTAAAAGCCGCAGAGAGAGAGATTCCGTCCCCCGCATCTCTTTCCTCTCCCTCGCCTATGGATGCCACCGACGAGTTAGGAGGCTATGTGAAGTAGGAAAACTTTAAAATTGATTTACGTGTTTTGAAGAGATGTTTCGCCCCCATATCTTCTTCACCACTTCCCTCGAGGGGTCCTTAATTGAAAAAATGGTGGCAAATTCTTCGGTAAAATCTGTATAGCGTTCAAAAATGGAGCTATTATCAAGCTCTTAGCAGTCGACCATTCTTATATTGCTTTATAATACCTAACTAGAATTGTTCTCTGCAAGACCTTAAATAATATATTTTAGATAAAAATATGTTTAATGTATGTTCTGTTCGTGAGAATGAAAATCTCGGATAGAATGGAACATAATGAATTACAGAAATTGATTCATTTCAAGAATTACTTTTCATTGCAATAATTCTTGATGGTTAATAATTGTCTACTAATTAAAAATAAGGATTAAGAAATAAGGAATGGCCAAACGTAAATAAAAATCATAGGAATGAGTCATGTGCACTAGAAAAATTTTAATGAATTGTATTTGTAACTGAAATTGCGTGTCATAACTAATTAATCTCTTTATGTCATTTCAGGTGAGTATCCGTTGCCCATAGGAAATGCTGTGTACTGTTGACAAGTGCGAAGAAACATCTTTAAACTTGAATGAATGAATGCTAATGGACCAATGTGAGGAAAGTTTAAATTGATATTCTAATATTTTTACCATTATATTATTAATAATACTAACATATTCCACCAAGCATGTTTAAATAATATGAATCCTACAAACACTATTAAGTATATTACTTAGAGTTCTATTTTAATGTAGAAAATTTTGCCATACTTCAATTTTTGTATGATCGACTATAGATATGTAAGAATGACCAAATTATAACACTTTTCCACTAGATATTGATTTATTACGCGACCTGTTTTGATGGCCTCATACTTTGTGTGTGCTACATCAAACCAGTTGTGTAATAAATAAATTTACAGCGGCAAATCTTTATCATTTGGTCATTATAATGTTCAAATGCCACCATTTCACACCTGAAACTGTGCAATTTGTAATAGATCTGCATATACGAGGTTTTAAATTCATGTATGTTGCCGAAATAAGGATAAACACTAGCTGATCACTCCCAGTTTTGTAAATTATACTCCAATTGGAATATGGATTCTGAATTATTTGACATATAACATATTAAGGGAGTCCATTGTAAAACGTAAATTTCGAAAATAATTTATATGCGTAAGCTAAGGTTTGTTAGTCTTACCTACAAACCTTAAGTTAACTACGTTTGTTCCCATCGGGAAAAATATGTTTTAAACTTATGCCGGATTACTTCCTGCGTACCCATATGAAAATGGCTTCTGGGTGTTACTCCGAATTTCCCCCACATCACAAGAAATCAACTCTGTTTCTTACGTAACTACTCGTATACTCACAGGTTAAAATATCCTCTTCCTTTTTTGCATCTCCATCCGCCAGGAGCCACTTTATCGGCCCAATGGCGCGCTCACTGAGTCACCTGGAATCGCTAAAGCGGAATATATATTTCTCCACTCTGATTTTCGCAAGGGATGGTATTCCTATATTATCCTTTGGCATTTTCTCCATCCCTATATTCCTCTAAATATTCGCTCGAAAGGATGTATCGGGCGTGGCGGTGCGGATGATGGTGGGAAAACGGGGGGAATGACAGGCCCTCAGGGCTGGGGTCGCTGCGGGGCAAGGACTGCGGATGAGGCAAAGGGAGGGGATGTGGCGAAGTTTGACGTGTATCAGGGGGGACTCACCCAATCTGGTAAGATAGAGGGAATGACAGAAAGAGGGAGGAAGCCGTGAGAAGTTTCTTCAAAATTAGGGTGTTTTCTTTCCTCCGTCTGCCGCTGGCGGAAATATTTTAATTTTTCCCTGGAAGGCAAGCGCGAACACGCCCTGTTGGGGGTTCCATGACAACTAAGTGGAAGGGTGGGTAGGGCGTTGGGTAGGGGGGTGGAGAAGGGTGTGTGGGGGTAAGTGTATAAGTGAGCGGGTGATAGAAATATTTGAGGAGGTCGGATCCTTGACAAAGGGATTTCCAGCATCCACCTGCGACAATCCCCTTTTCCTCTCTCTCCCCCGCCCCACCACCCCCTGCCGCGCATTCTCGCATTCTTACCCCTTCCCCTTTCCTTTAAAAAACTCTTCATCTTTCAGGACTACGAGCCCCTTTCGAATCCACAGCCCGCGCCATTATACAGGCGTCTCAAACTTTTGCGAGAACCCCTCAGCGCACCCCTAATTTTGGGACAGCCGTTGCTTTAGAATTCTCAATAGCATTATTTTAGCCGAATATACTTTTGTGTTACGAATTTATTTAAAATAGAATTATATCAATGAATTTTTTCTTAACTCTTGTAATTTATTGAATCTTATCAGCTAGTGTTGTCTATATTTCCCGAGACCATCTTATCGATGAATCGTCGCTTTTAGTTGATAAAATATTACTGGAGATTTACCATTAGAGATAACTTAACTTTAATCTTTACCTTTATGCTACATAATGGAGTATATCTTTTCAATGTCAGTGAAATTCGGGACGTCACTCAAAAAGTGTAGGCCCTGCACGGTCAATAGCGTTACACAACTGTATATTGACATGTAATGGTAATTCATTGTCCATTTTTTAAGTCATTTATGGGTGTCGATATTCAAATCCTGTCATTCACCATCCTCAGTCAGTTACTCGGCATGGGAATCGTATTTCGATAGCTCTTCCAGAAACTATCACTGCCTCTTTTTTCCGCTCGATCGGCGTGTCTCCAACGATCTCGATATCCCTTATTCCCGATTCCATGACACCACCGTTTATCGACTTATCTCGTCGGCGATCGGCACGGGAATTAATTGGAGGGGACTACATGCAGGCAAATACGTGCGCACGCACATGAGGCACGCACTCTCGCACACACACGTGATCGCCCACGAACGGGACGAAACGAGTCGTAAAGCTAACGCGTCCTTATCGTTCCTCTCGTGCGTGTTGGAGGACAGGGCCGGCAGCTCCAGGGTCCTCTCCGAAGGGGGATTAATCGCGCGCGACAATGGTCAGAGGAGCGGCACAGCGTGGGCAGGGAGGGGGTGGAGATCGAGGGGGAGAGTATTGCGAGAGGACGGGGGGAGGGTAACAGACGCGTTGGTGGTGCGGGCCGGGGCGTGGTTGGGGTGGGTTGCGGTCAGCTGGTGTCAACCTGGTCACGTGGAGAGGGAACGGAGCGGCGAGGAGGGTTCGGGGAACGAGAGGAGCGGGCCGGATAGGTTGGAGTGGGGTGGTGGAGGATATGGAGGGGAGAGGGTTTCGGACGGCTGAGTTAATTCTTTACTTTTTTTTTGTTGAGTGGTTGTAGTCTGAGCAGGGTAGGAAGGGAGTGAGATCGGTCGGGAGGGCGTGGAGTTTGGAGTTGGGGGGTTGAGAAGGGGGAAGAGGGCGTGGATGAGGAATAGGGGTGCGTTTTGGTGTGCTTCGTGGATTTTACGTGCACTATACTACAGGAGGATGGGAAAAGGAAGGAGGCAGTGATTTGAAAAAAAGACCGGGAAAGGTTTTGAAAAAAAGAAAGAAGGATAAGGCTCGAGGAATCGTCTGTGGTGCATGGCTACATACGTACATACTCCATCTGATTAGAACGTGATGGCCTTCGGGTCATCGAACATTCCAGGAATTTCTATTCATTTGGCACGCACTGCCTCGGCCAACACCACTCCCCTTTCGAATACCAAGTCATACCTTTTACATTCCACATGCGAGGGTAGACTGACGCGATTGAATCTAAAACCATGATAACGGCGGGCGTTGCTAAGTTGCCGCGACACCTTGGTTCGCATCAAACCCTGGGAATTTCCTCGTTCGCACAACACTTCGAACTCGGCAAAATATTGGTACCTACGGCTCAGTTTGATTATGCGCACTTGAATCTACGAGGTGAGTGCTCCACAGAGCTTGATAATTAAGCGGACGGTGGGGGACTTAAATGCATATTCGGCAACAAACTGGAGGGAACGCATAACATTATATCATTACCCGGGTACTTGTTTACTATATAATACCCCACACAAAGTTCAATTATGATCCAAAATTATGGGCACTCAATATGATCAAATTAAATTATGAACTGGGAGATTATTTCGACGGGTGGAAATTGCTAATACTGTTTTAGTTGGTCATTTAATTATTGCTTTGATGAATTACAAAGCAATCCTTTCCGGGTAACTCATTTTGTATACAGGGCCTACTAAACCTGAAAATTAAGACTAACCCTTTTGTTCATTTCAAAACAAAAGAAAATCAAAACAAAATATTATAACCACAAAATTAATCCTGCGTGGGTCGTGGTAGTCCAGGGGGTAGAGCGTTGGACTACTGACCGGAGGGCCCGGGTTCGATTCCCGAGCAAGCTTCTCAGGGAACCTGCAACTGAACCCACGCTGTGTGAATTTTTGAGTACCAGTTTTCTTGGGAAACTGGTACTCAAAGGCAGACCGGCAGAGGTAAAGGAACTGGTCCCCCTACCCTGATGTGTGGATTTCACACGCCGTCGGGCTTAGTACTGAGTGAACTCTACCATCAACTACCAAATTAACCTTCGGGTTGATTACAATTTGTTTTTTTTATTAATTCCATACTGGTCGGATATTTTTTTCATTCATTTTCATAGTTTCAATATGTAGGGTGCGCTCTTCAATCCCGATTGAAGGAGTAATCGTATATTGTGCATTGTGTCCAAGTAATTACTACAGGTTATAGGAATTATTCGTTGCAAGTCCACAAGTTATCTATAGCCAATCTCAGCGTGTAATAATATTTAAAAATATGTTCACATAAAATTTTTCATTCCAGATACGAGTGAAATCATGATAATCGTGATTTTTCTCTTTACGGTGGAGATACAGGAATTAGCAATAAAAAGAGACCAGAGCGATATTTAAAATTCCAAAATTCAAAGAATCGTCATTTTGGGCAAATAAAGCAGTAAATGAGAAGATAAGAGATTCATATTTTATGAAATAACCTCCATATTATTAATAAATCTAACAAAAATATTAAATAATAGAGCAGTTTCTTATGTGCCTACCAGCATACAGTAGTAGTTGATTAATATAAGGCACTTACGCTTGATGAAGCAAGTGTATTTACACGCTGAGACGAAGTAATTTTTTATGAAAAAAGTCATGTCTCATGTTATTAGCAGGCGTATAAGAATTCGCCTAAAAGGATAAATCACCATTTAAATCTGTACACAACTGTTATCCTTACAATTAAGAAAATTAATATAAATTTCTAACACTAAAAAGTTCCAGAGCACACGTTTCTAATTTTTATTCCACTGAAATTTACCGGGGGAGTTATCATACTTGAGAGGTTTGTCGAATTTCAAAATGGCTGGCTACCGGAATTAAGTTGTCGCGGTCATTGCACTCAATTCGGTTAATTTATAACATTAGCATCAACTCTCTTCCATCCTATTGGTTCTTTTGCTATTTCGACAAGTAAATTTTCTATTACAACCTTCGGTGTGTTTTCCGTTACGCATACATATATTTGCCCATGTTAACATACTTTTCGTCCCATTTGTCCCGCTCCCGTCAAAACGTCAGCGCGCGCCGGGAGACAGATTTTGTGAGGGCTCATGTGAAAGTGGAGGAATGGGGAGGAGGTCTAGCGGCACGTAGTCCTCGCCCGCTACATAATTAGGACGTGCCGTAAATTAGAGCGTCCTTGTTGTGTGATCCGTCATCTGGAAGACTAGGACAAAGACACTGTCTCTCGTTCATTGCTCCATAACAATCACGCTTGCAATAGGTTTTTGGGGCGATCAAGTTTCCGCGTCCTTTGGCGGCCCATTTGGACGTTGGCGGAGGCAGAACGGAAATGAGGGACGAGGGGGGTGGTGGAAGTAGAGAGGAGAAAAAGGGCTCGATAGGGTAGAAAGAGGGATAGCTAGCTGGTCGGGGTCCGGGGGTCCGGATGAAATTCGGGATCGAAGGTTTGTCGCCATTCGGGGTTTTTGGACGGAACACTGGAATGGGGGAGACGAAGAAGAAGTTCGTGGTGGGGGGTGGGGCGCCAAAGGAATAGGGAAAGGAGAAGTGAGCGAAAGCGGTGTACCAATTGGCGCACTGCTTAGGATTCAGGGGGAGGGTTGTGTGCAAAGGGAGCCCTCCCCCCTTGCCGGAGTAGTTTCCGTTGGTGATGGGCATAGTTTTAGAGAGCGTGCGGACGGTAGGGTGAGGGATCGATGGGAGTGTGGGTATGACGGTCGGCAAGGGGTCACGGAGGGAGGGAAGGTTTGAAGGGACATAGGAAATTGTTGAGTCGCGAAAGGGTAGCAAGGGTGCCTCTGGCAGATGGCGCACACTGAGTGGCCGTTGTAGGCTGGTGGGTGGAGGGGGGGGAGGGAGACGAGTTGTGGGATTGGGAGGACGGGATCCTAGAGAGTTAAAGGGAGTGTGGGGTGGGTCGGTGGATGGATGAGACAAAGGGGGAGGGAGAGATGGAGAGCGGGGGTGGAGATAGTGGAGATTTTGTTAAGCGTCGCTGGTTGTTAGCGGATGCTCCCCGACTCGTGTGATTGAGCGATTAATTCCTCCGATAAACACGGCGCTCTTCTCTTTCTCCCACCCCGTCCTCCCCAACCTCCGCCCGCTCGCCGCCGACCCTCTCCTGCCCGTCTCCCGCCCTCGGTTGTCATCTCCGACACCGGTTCTTGTACGCCGTGAGTGCGTGTCCTCTGTCCTCTCACTCGTTCGGGACGTCGCGAGACTTAAATCGACCCTCAATACCCCACCCTCGCGCCCTCCTCCTTCCACCGGTCGCTAATCCTATACACACCGGCTTCTCCCTCCTTCCTAGGATCCCTTTCTCTCGTTTCCCCACGTTGCGTCGGAGAAAATGAGAGGGAAAGAGAGAGAGAGTGAGAGATCACTCTGGAAACTGAGGTGATCCGCTCGGAAGTGGGGGTAATTGAGCCTCTTCCATTCGCTCCCTCGGCGTATGGAGTGTCCATGAGTCGAGTGTGGAGACTAGTGCTTCCGAAATTCAGAAGAAAATTATTTGAACCGACCATTTCCGTGCTGATCACCCCATTATCGACTCTGAATTTTTCCATGACTTTTACGAAAGTTTGGGATCCAGTTTCATCGTTCATTGTCAAACGAAATTCCACAGGAGATTTCCTTCATGATATGAACTTTTGGTTTGTGATGCGTGAAGCTCAGTCGGTGGTTCGTTGTTAGCTTGTATCACTAATAGGTTGCAGTACACCAGTGTCGGAAATTATTCATTCGTCACAATTTTGTTCAATCACCTGGTCATTTGTGATGAACATTCCTAATCCACTGTAAACCTTTACCAAATATAGAGAGAGAAGATGTGAAGTAACATTCTGAGGAAAACATAAATGAGGGTGATACGCGTACATTGACGCTTTCGGAGCTACAATCCTCCTGAAAGAGACAGTGTCAATTCATAGAAATTGTACAATTCTCTTTTATGTATGTCTTACCCCTCTTCGAGTCAGACTTAGTCTGACCTGAAGAAGGCCTCAGAATAGACCGAAAGCTTAAACAATCTAAAATGAGAGTGTCCTTTTAGGTTTTATCTATTTTACTTTGTGTTCTGTTGTGCCGTCCGAATGTTATACCTGTATTGCTCTCGTGAGTGCTTCCACATAATCTATATAAAAATATATATATGTTCTACTATGGTACTACTGTTACTTCTGAGGAAGACGGAGCTAAATTCCGTCGAAAATATTAAGAAATAACGTGTGAGTGTTCTTTTCATGTGTTCACATATATATGTGAAATATTTTTTATGTATACACATATATTCTTATATTATTAGGTAATCTACCGTATAAGGTAGGTTTTTGGATGGACACAACTATCAAATAAACATATATCATATATATGTGTATATGTATATTAATGTATGTTTATACACATACACACACACACACACACACACATATATATATATATATATATATATATATATGCATATATATTGTTGTTGGAGAGGGAAATATGCTAAGCAAACAAGTAAGGGGTAAACGATAAGATAGGGATGTTGGAGGGAATGGGGGACGGAAGTACGTTCATGTGGAATTGAAGATGAGGTTACTTCAGTGCCCGATTTCAGGTTTTTCTTGCTAGGAGTGGCAAGGGAATCATCGCTGCACCATTTAGTAGCTTGTATTCATACCTAAACCTAACTTAATGGGTAGATTACAATAATGTATATTAATAACGGAAGAGATCGAATGCTTATTATTCCAAATGAAACTATTGCGTGTTTGATTTTGTCCTCATCAAATTGATTTTGTCCTCATCAATTTGACGGACCAATAACGCCACGAAATATTTTCATCGATATCGCTCCATTATAGGTATGATATATTTATCGAAATGCCAATTAACGTTTTCATTGCTTTGATTTAACTGATTATGGAGAGAATCATATCTGTGCTAAAACTATTAAATTATTGACTGTAATTACGTACCCAGGAATTGTCGGGACTCCTATACGTATTGCACGTATTTAAATTTCATGTGTAACTCGTGTGTTTAATGATAAAATTGTTATTTAGCCTGACTGATAAAATTACATACGGCGGACTGGTGGAGAATTTTATTATTCATTTCCCGGGCACACTTCCGAATTTAGTCGGAATTAATTTTAAAATCCAATTGGTAGGGCGTGTTCCCATCAGCCGTTTGATATTCGAACGGCATATATTAGCGCATTCGTAAATAAAAGGTGTTTATTTTTCGCGAATAGTTTTCGCTGGCATCGGCTAATGATTGCATATAAACCTTAAAATTTCGCGAATTGGATTTCGTTCCGGTCGTATTCGTCCAAGCACATGCATTCCCATCGTTATTTACAATTGTGCGTTTGCTCCACGAAAGTATTCGAACAATAATACAATTCGATGGGCCACTTGCAGAACCGTATAAATCACTGTAGCAGAGGGTGGATTATAATATTTTGGGGTGGAAACGGTCAGTGATTTTCTGCAGTTTAGCCTTCGGGAGGCATTGATGTGTATTCTCGGAAATCGCGTTTCCTTTTATTTCTGCACGCCCCCATTACTTCCCCTTCCGCTCACGTCCTCCCCTTCTCCACCAATTTCTTCTCCTCGCCTCCCTCACGGGCCTGGGATCGTTCATCGACGCGATTTTTCACGCCAATTGATCCCGTATGGGCTTTCAATTTGTTTAACGATCCGTCCCCAATCATCACGGGCGTCGGCGGTGGTGGGATCGCAACCCCTTGCCCAGTCGCTCCTTGGTCCGGCCTCGACTCGCGTCGCCTGCGCCCCAACCCCTCGGACAAAATAACATGCATCTCGGCGTGCACGTAGCGTATGTGTAGCTCGCGCGCAAACACACACACACACACGCATAAACAACCCGATGCGTGCATGGTAGCACCGCGGATTTTCTCTGTCGTGCTGTTTTTCTTTCTTTCTCGTGTCGTCATCCGGATCCGACGCGTGGTTGGGACACGGCCTGAACGAAAACCTTTTCGCCCCCTTCGCCACTTTCCTCCCGATCTCGTCGTCTGGACGACGCTCTCTGCCGTTAACAAAACGCGGGGGATGTTCCATCCAATCGGTAGGAGGAGGCGGAGAGACGAAAGTGGAGAGTTTGGGGGGTAGGAGAAGTTAGGAGGAAGGAATCGGTTGGAACGTATTGGCGGCGGCGGCTGGAGAGCATTAGGGGGTGAGGTAGCACGGAACAACATGCATTATCCAATTAGCGGATGGGAAGCGACTATGTTATTTCGAGAGGCGAAGTGTTGGCCGACCATGCAGGTTGGTGATCGGGTGCGGGGGAGAATTAGGAGGGTAGGAGAGACGTTCGGAGAGAGAGGGAAAGAGGATGAACAGTAGGAAGAGGGGAGCGGGAGAGAGATTAATGCGGGGCGAAGATGGGGGAAGGTGATTGGGTGACACTGTGACGGAGTGAGGCACCGGGAAACGTCGGGCCCTGGGCATACAGCGCCGCAACACCTGCTGTCGCGAAACTTGAACAAAGGGGAGGAGAGACCAGTATGAATGGAAAAGAAAGGATATGCGTTGCACGAAACCTTCCACATCGTTGTTACGTGTTCTTAAAGTTCTGAGAGCCGTTCTCTGCTGAAAAGCATTTTAAGGAAAAATTGTTTTCAGATTACCCTCTTTCCGAACGATTAAGTAAAACAATTAGTAATTTGTTAAATGATGTTAAAGTTACCATTTATAGTTTTAAGTACTAATTAAAATAATTGCTGCAGGCTAAATAAAAAATTTTAGTTAAGTGCACGACCAATGTGTTAACAGAGATGTCTGAAGAGAGAAATATATCTAAGAGATGCATATCTACGAAATATATCTATCTCGTATAACTGAGAACTTCGTCAAGTGCATACTCAATTAAAATAGCGTAAAGTTGTTCTATAAATTTAGTTAATTCAGTGGCATTATAGCCACTTGTATTCTTTTTATTTCCTGGTTATATGATTGGCTAGGCCAACGCAAATTCCGTAGAATTGAGAGCTAGTCTTTCAAAATAAATTCCATTAATATACTTAGGGGATCAAAATTGATGCTCAGTGGCATTAGACTAAATTATTCGTTTATCAGAAGGAAAGGAAAAAATGATTTGAGACTTTTATAACTTGAGAGAGCAAGAGAATACGGCCAGATGTGAGAAAGCCGGCTTTTCCGTTTGAAAAAGTGCGGAAGTATGAAAAAAAAGTCAAGAGTAAATCCCTGTTGTGAGGCAAGACGCTAATGTAAACATTCTCGAGGGTTTAGATGAAAACGATCTGAAAGAATTGGGAGGGGATTAAGGGACAAACTGTGTTAAAAAAAACCGCTATGCACCAAAGACGAGAAAAGTTTCTTTTTCCCAAAATCTGTTAATTCACCCAAGTATTATAGTTTAATTTCTCCATTTGGTTCCCTGTAAGCCCATTTTATTCCCCAAAGAGGATTTTCGTACCCATTTGTCTCGATCAAAAAGGTTTTTTAGGTAAACTACACTGATGCGATTTCATTCCCTACGATCCCCAGTGGAACAGACTAATCTACTCAAACTACAAATCTCAAACTCTTTGTTTCGTGCATACGTAAATAATGGAACGTAATGCTTTAAAATGCACGAATTCCGAAGGACATTCTAAGGATTGCAAGGATAGATCAAGAACAAGCCGTTTTGTCCATGCTTGAAACAATTTCATGCTGTGGCAGTGCTTAACACAGTTCCAATTACCTACATTTCTCTCAAAATCCACACTTTCATTTTTATCGCAGCTACGTTTCTACTTTACTTTGAGCATATATGGCATAGACATGAGGGATACTTCTGGACTGGCGAAAAATATTTTGCTTCCGTGCTTCGTCATTATAACGCTTCAAGGTTTAGATTAACAGTCACCCTGCCCCTCAGTATGCTTGTAAAAGCAGTCCATGTACGGCATACTATATACTTGAGAAACAATCTATCCACACCGTTCCGTTATCACTCGTCTTAGTGTAAAACGTAGAGAGACTGAATCCAGGATAAATTGACATCGGTGACAAAAATTCTACATCTAGTCGAGTCTTTCTACTCCTGGTCTGCAGTCTAGGTGAGTAGGAAGGGGGCGCGTTTGCTTTTCGGTCACGACAGCTTGGGTTTTCGTGCAAAGCATAATGGGATATGACGACTCAAAACGATTAGAATTCGCCATAAATATGGGATGAGAAGGGAGACGGGGTAACTGCGCTCGAGTTAGAGTAATGAGTCTGAGCTATCTAATGGGGGTGTCCTTTTAAAGCACAGGCGAATAAAAAACAGCAAGGAATCCCCCCGACTACGTTCTTGTAGTTCGTATGTCCTCACCTTGTTCCGCTACAGGCTTAATATTTTTTCTCCAATTTCTTTTCCTCCGTGCGCTCGAATTATATTTTTTAATATATTTTTGTGCAACCCAGCACATGCAGGGCAGCGTGGTGTTGCGTGCCAAGGAAGGTGGAAAAGAATGTCGAAAGAAGGCACGGCTCCACTAATACGTTTTGCAGATGCATGCACCTTGCCTGCGCCGTGGGATGCATTCGTAGAGTGAGTCGGCTGTCCATAACTCAAGTTTTTATCCTCCCGCGCGACGGAAACATAAAAACTCTTTATGTAGTTTCCCGTTGAAGAGCTCGAGGAAAAGGCATGTTCGAGGTTTTCAAAAGTTTACATTTTTTTTCTACTGGTTGTAAATTCGTGAAAACGCACTGGTGGTGCAAGAATGCGCTTTCAAATCTCCCTCCATTTATCCAGTTTTCTCTAATTTCAATTCAAAGCCTTTAACGGTTATTATTTGTTTATTAAATCCTATCCGTGGTATAAGCGAACATAATCCTTTCCCAGAAGTGTCATTTAGTGCCCGAAGGCGCGCAGGAGATAGTATTTCTGGAAGTTGTGCTGATCAGTTCATTACCTTACCGTTTATGGTGGCCCCCTTTTTGATCATGCAAATGAATAGACTCATTTTAACGATCATAGTGAATTCGGTGGCCGTATGACGCAGATGCGTGCATGCGTGAGCCATTGAATTGGTGGGATAACTAGGAGCCTTGCCCATCATTTATCGATATTCGTGTGTAGCTATAAACGTCGAGGGCCATTCGGGAACAGTAAACCTGGTGTTCATGAAGCAGGGCAATAAAGGCTGAAAACTGATATGACTGGAATTATCGATGAGCCATACTATTATTCATGGTGGTATACGAAACAATGGTTCTTCGTAATTAATTCCGGGATACAATCAGTTGTTAAAATTTTGTAGTGCATGATGGACTAATTTTAATCTTACGTTTTCCAAAATCGTTAATTGAACATAATAATGACTGCTGAAAATGTCTTGGATATTAGGTGCTAATAATGATACTAAATATCGATTCTTAAAGGTTAACTTTGGAATTTTATATACTCCAATTATGATAAATACCATATTATCAACTACTTGCCGTTTATAAATATTATGGTAACCATTTACGATATTTAACGTCAACGTTAAAGTTTACTGGGAAACTCCTCTTCATTTTTGGCAAAAGCTCTAATATTTAATTTTTTTTTAAATGGTCAATTCATGCAAAAATCCTTGCCTCTTTTATTTTAGCAGCTTCACAATGTACGCTTCTTGAAAGAAGTGGGAATGGGATATTTTTTTCCGAAATTTCGCGTCGATAAAAAAATCCATTATTTTCAAATTGAAGAGTTATCTTGAGCCTTCACAGTTCACAAAAAGGATTATCCAAACTTTTTTCCGATGCAAACGAATTATAAAAGTAAATGGACGCGGCATATGAAAATATCCGAAATTTTATTTATTTTTCGGGGCATACTCTACGGCGCTGCTCTAGCCGTCTCCCCATCCTCCCTCCCCGACATCCCTCCATTTCTCTTTCCCTCTCTCTCTCTCTCTCTCTATTTCTCTCCCCTTCCCTCTCCCTCCCTCCAATTTACTTTAAAGTTTAAAATTAAAACTTTTAATTGTTAACTTTTTACCCATGAGCGTGTCCGTCAGCAATCCACTTAACGCAGGGGACCGATGCTATTCACGGCGCGTATAATAAATCCCCCTTTTGCAGCACCGTTCGTAAAAAATAGAGCAAGGGAAGGAAATTCGTCCGTGGAGTGGAATGTTTTTTTTTGTTGGGAGGGGGAGGAAGAGGGAGGCGGGGACGGTTGCGGGTGGAGGAGATGGTGGGTGGGAGGGGGAGAGGGGAGTAGGCGATGGGGTCAAAAAGGGATGGGGCCGGGGGGGGAGGGGGGAAAAGGTGGGAATGAAGGACAAGGGGAAAATCAACGTGCGCGAGAAAACTGTTTGCTTTCGCACACGGCCCGTGTGCTCCCCCCTCACTTGTTTGCGCTACGGATTCTTCTTGTTCTCTCTCTTCCTCACTCCTATCCCTGCTGAACCCTTTTCCCTTCTCCCCTCTCCCCACTCATTCTATTCCCTCCACCCCACTCTCTTTCTCTATCCCTCGCTCCATCTCACCCTCCCATCCTTTTTGTTACTTCCGCTTCCTTCGACTGCCCTCTGCCGTTTTTTTCTCCTTATCACTCCCGGTCGACGCGGCGGCGGCTCCTCCGTCCGCAAAAAAAGGACGACTCCCTCCGCTCCGGCGCTAGTGTCGAGTGGGCCTTCCTCTTTCTCTCTCTCTCTCTCTCTCTCCTCACCTCGTGAATTCAATGGCACGTGCGAATGCGGCGTCGACCACACCTATGTCCGCTCACTTCCCTGCCTCCTCCCCTCGCCATCTCTCCCACGTCTCCTCCGCCTCCCCCTCTTTTCCTCCTTCCCCTCGTCCTGCCTTCCCCGCCCGAATCCCCTCTTCTTGTCTCTTCTCTTTATCAATTTTCCCCGTCCGCCGCTGCCCGGCCATGTTTTCTCTCCTGGTCAACCGATTCGTTTCTCTGCGTTCCACTTTCCTCCAGTTTCCGTCGTTCCCATCTTTGCCTCGTCCTCAACTACCTCCTCTTCATTTTGCTCGAAAATGAGAGTCTATATCGCTAACTTTTGAGATTATCTCAACACGCTGAAATTAGCTCCCGTGTCGTGTCTCAGGATATAAAAATTTGGTGAATTTTTCCGTATCCACCGCTCTTCGCTCTCCTACTTGCTCATCCATCTCATCCAAAAGATATATTTGTTTTTTTATGTGCTTATTTGTCTCAACTCGCCTGGTAAATATGAGATATTGTTGAAGACTTTATGTACCAGTTCAATCGAATCTTGTACACATTTTTTCTAGTATTTTAAAATTACGCAAGGTTTGATTCTTGCAACTAAGAGGAATTCATTAGTTCACAAATTTAATTATTAATCGAACAGATTCCATAGATCAACTTTTCTAATTCCTAACTCTTTGTAATAATTGCTCAGTCCACATATATATCCCCATTTGAATTGATGAGATCTACTATTTCTATCCCCATAATTATTCCTCAAGCTTCTCGTATTATTTGGTATACCTTTAATTGAAGAATACCTCATTCTATTCTTCTCCCAAGCATCCTCTTCAAATTCTCTGTCCCAATCTCTTTCCGCGTTTCCTATTTGGACCACCTTTGTTGAGCAATTTCCGGATTACGAGATTATCTCTTGAAATTTCATTCTCTAATTTCCCTTTTATTTCGCTTTCTTTCTCATTAATTAATTCATTATTCTCGTGTTTGTCTCCTCGCCTCCTGATCGAATGCCTACCTTCTTTGCATTCATCTCCTCTCTTCCAATTACGTTTCCTTGCCCTTTATATTATTTTTTCCACTCTTTCTCCACTCTGTTTAATCGCTTCCCCCTTTCAGACCTCTTGTCCGTCCTCTTAACTTTCCCCCTTCCGAATTCGGTCCCACTGTGGAAAACTGCCATTACAATTCCAAGTTTTGACGTGCCTGGTGTAGCAAAATTCACCCTCTTTCGCTATTTTACATGTCCCCCGCTCTACTCCATGTCCTTTGTATTCGGTCTTTCACCGGAGACTGGTGAGTCTCCTCCACTTCGTGCTTTATATTTCCTCTCGGCTTTTTCCTTTGCCACTTCAAAATGAGTTTAAGTTATGTTATTATGCGTGTATTCAGGAACTTCTGACGGTGGAAAAAGCCGTCGAAAAGGCAATGTAGCCCCAGCTTTGTTCCGAATAATGTTTCGACGTTTATTGGTGTACTCTGATTTTTAATCAGTGAAACCGCTAGGTTGAAACTGCTGCCTTTGCAATGGATCTCATTTAACTTAGATGTTCTCTTGCAGGATTCGCGTTTCTCTTTATCTCTCGTGTCACAATGGTCGTCATTTGAGAGTTTCCATTTCTCGCCTCCCTGTCTTAACCGTTGAAATCGTGGAATTAATTCATATTTAAGTGCGTGTTGCGTTTCTGTTTCCCAAATGAAAGTGTGTCGCCGGCAAACTTTTTCTTTAGCACATTTTCATTCAGGTTATCTCGCCGTATTATACTCCTAAATTATTATTTTATTGAATCTGCTCCCATGTTCGCTCTCCTTCGTCATTGGTCCTCCAGGGCACTCCAGCGTCTGTTTTCCTTCCGACCACTTGCCCGGCCTCCGTGGCTGCTCTATCCGTCCTCGACGGTTCCGCTTTCGGCGTTCGTTCGTGAGGTTGGTTTTGATCGGGGGATAGTCTCTCGTGCAAGGCGAGGGAGGAGGAAGGGAGCTTGGGAGGGAGAGGAGTGGATTTTGGGGTTTCGGGGAGCTTTGTGATGCTGGAGGTCAGCCGCGTAGGATATTTCGGCCTACTATTCAACTCGGTGGGTTTTTCGCTCCATCTGATGCTGACGCCCGACACAAAAAGTACTCTCCACTGCCGGCGGGAGTGGGGATATGGGAGAGAATGGCGCAACGGGATATAACTTGCATCTGCTTCAATACTTATCGCGTTCTGCGCTTCAACCTATTTCCTCCGCTTTCCTGTTTTTTCCCATCCCTTAGTTTTGAATGTTCTCTCTTATCGTGGTGTCTTCTTTATCTCTTTATCCGAATTTTCAACCCAAGTCCCCTTTCCGCCGTCCACCTTCCCGTCTTTGCGGTTTCCCTGTTGTTTTTCACACACCTGTATCTATTCCTCTTTGTGTGAATATTCGCTGTGGCGGAGGTATTATATCGGCTTATAATCTCCGCCCTCTTTTTTCCCCTTTTGTTTTGTGGAGAATTTCTATTCGGTTTTTCCGACTCTCGTGGATTTTGGATCCAGCGTCATCGATCCCTATCCTCTCCCTACGTTTGCCGGAACTGTTCCTCTGTCCTTTTCTTTCTTCGTCCTTAACTCTTCTCGCCACCTCCTTTCATCCTCTGAATCCTCAACTCTCTCTCTCTTTCCCGTCCTCCCCCATTTGCGCAGCCCATCCGTCCCACCCTTCAACATAGGTCCTTTTATTTTTAGCGTTCCAACCGATCGGTTAATCACTTTTCGTCGCTACGGGTAACAGGAATCAACTGATAATCTCCCGTGGTTTTACGTGCATCATTGTGTTGGAGCCGTGTAACGTTCAATGAATGAATTTGTCGACGGTATAAAATGTTTCGAGAATTCGTTAGTCTTGTCTGGAATTTGAAATTGGATAATGCGCATCCGACGCCGAATTTTTAGGAATACTGAGGGACAATCCTTTGTTCAAAGTGTTGCTGAAAATTATTTACAACAGTATCATGCTGAGGGGTGATTAAGGCTTTTTGTGCTGAAATATTTAATTTACATTCATGATACTGTTTATCGATTCAATAATTTTTTTGGGTCAAATTTTACTTTTGAAAACAAACCCCCCCCTCCCAAAATATTGTACCACAGTATATTACCTAGAGTGAATGAATTTTATTGCATTAGGACAAATAACGATTTCCATAAAATTTGAAATATTCGAACTGTAATGTGATTCCATTACTAGTACTAAGATTTAAATTAAAGGGGTAATTGTGTAGTCATGATGACAGATGTCATACAGACTTTCTTATACCGTCTGACGAGATTTTACGCTCTTTTTATTACGTTAATATTAAATTGAATATTAAGTATTAATTAAATTATTAAAGGACCATATATTTATCCTTTTATTATTTCACCTCCTCCTGATAAAGTCGTGCCTTTTAAAACTAGTCAAAATTGTCTGAAGGGTTCAAGTTCCAACGTCCATTCTGTCCTATGCCCATTTGGACGTTTACAGGCCAATGTGCGTTTGCAAATTTCGATGAGTTTGTCCGTCTACCCTTGGAAAGTTGTCCGGCTAAATCATTCCTCGCGAAATTATAGCTATTTTGCGTTTTAAATTAATTGCGTACTTGCTTATCACTAATCAAAAACGGTATAAATACACTCAGATATTTAATAAATATTTTAACTGTTTTTACACATTGCCTTGGTGTTCCGTGTTATTACAAATTTCCTCCTTTAAATTCACTTTACTCGCTACAGCATGATTAATTTAAGTTTTTACAACGAATTGATGGTGCAATCACGAATCGACTGATAATTGTCAAACACCTAAAGCAGCCCATCGCATGTATTGCAGGATCAGTAGCACCACAAAGATGCTTCCTAGAATATTTATCGAGGAGTGACAGTAAGTCTCACTTGTTTCAAATACATAGTCATACCTAGTTTAACTTTAATCAACTTTACCGCGGTGTACTGCCATGGTTGATGCGTTTCAAACACGATTGGGTTTTGAGAAATATTCAGATTATGGGGCTACATGTCTCACGTGTATATACCTTTGTACAAATCAAAGAGTCGCGGGTGTATTATTTTTTCACAATAGAGGAATGTTTAAAATAACGGAGAGCTCATGCTAAACTATTTTCCCAAAAAACCGATACCTTAGCCTCTTTGGTGGTAGAGAACTCGTATGGCCACTATTTTCTTTAATATTGCAATAGTAAAAAGTAAAACTCGTTCTAGTATTACTCTTAAAAATACCATTGCGTGTCTTTTTCCTCTGAGAACAAATCGTCCAATGATTTATTTCTTATGAGGCACTGACTGTATCGCGGTCCGAGCTACTCTTTATTTATTTAAAATTAAACTAGAATATATTTAATTTATGCATAACCACAAAATTATTTGAAAATGCAATGAATAATTACATATTTGAATGAGGGAATAAATAAATACTTTGTGAAGTTACGCTTCATGTAACGTTATAAGAACTAAAATGTACATTTCACCTTTAAATTTCCTACACGCCTCGTGGTTTTTATTGTTAATTAAGTTAAGAAACACTCGTAAGGCTGAACCAAAGCGAATCGGATGCGCGTATTTCTCCGTCTTGTGATCTTGCTTTTTCGTAATTACATCGGCCAAGCAGACGGTACCGGTGGGTCATCAGCATGAACTGGAACAAATTTTATTTGCTCAATCGGTGCCGTTCGGACCGTTAAACTGAGGCGCGACAGCTTCGCGCATCGCACGACGTACATTGTATTTTTAGTGCCATACGCACTACATGAGGAAAACGGGAGGAGAGATTTTCCTTGCTAGTAATGCGTCGTTTACATACACAAAAGGAGGCCATGAAAACAATGGAGTGAGTGAGTGATAAGGAAATATACGAGTCTCGTAGTACATCCTTAAATATTCTTAATGGGCTTGTTGTGACGAGCTGGGTAGGTAACGTTAGAATCGTTAAAACTGATAAGTAGATGCTAAAAAATAAAGTAGCCACTGAGTCTGTAAGCCAGTGAATGAATGAATGAATAGAATAATGTGTTGACATGTGCTACTGCCTAAAAGGAAATGTAGAAGGATGATTACATGGCCTTCTGTAGCGCAAATTTGAAGGGATAGGATGAAACATGGAGTACACGGAGCATTAAATGTGTGAATAGATTGTTTAGTAGGCATAAATTGAAGCTTTTAGATGAAATTCACTTTAAAGCCTACGGAGAAAGAATAATTACTCGCTTTAACCGTTTTTCTGTATTCAAAAAGTATCTATAGAAGTGAGAAAGCTCAAGGAGTGTCATGAGAAGGAAAAGTAAAGTGAAAAATACTTAAATAACATTAAATCAAATAACAATAAATCAATGAAGATTAATATAATTCAAGGATCAATGGCCCTTACATTCATGATAGCAGTTTTTGAGAAATAAACCTTAAGATATCAGGGAAACAGATCCCAAGATCTCATTCAAATATTATTTAAACTCTCATTTCGTTACCAAGTTTCTGGGATTCTATTACAGAATACGGATTTACACATATGCGCCAGCGAATTTCTTTTCCCTATATATTCATTTAGAAAGCAGTAAAATTTTTGAACTTATATCGGTAACACAGTTCTTGGAATAACATTTTGAATAATATGAAATATGTATAGAATACACAAAATTAAATATGAATTAAAAATGACTCCGAATTTTCCCAGCCTTGTACTATTCCATTTTTCTGATATGTTTCCTATTTTTTATAGATTTTTATTTATATACATACCATTTGAAAAAATATCCAAAATATCATACAATAGTTAATAATATTTTGATTTAGTTCAGTGGTTACCGCTAGTACGTATTGCTTCCGAGTATGCGATATAAAGTATCTTAGCTAAAAATTAATTATTTTTAAAAAATCTAATAGCATAGTTTTTTGTCATAGGAAATCATTAAACTTGAGTCGTTTTTTTTAAATATAGGTTTATTTTACGAAAGAGTATATATTCTCTAGTAAGAGCATTTTACACTTTTTAATTATATCCAGTACAATGTGCTCTTTTCTCCTTTGCAATCGTAACACGTACGTGTGTTAGACTGAGGGTTTTAGAATTTTTTTATTCTCGTTCCTCCATTGTAACAGTACTTTGGACACACGCTTTGCACAATGCATTTTCACACTTCAGGATCGATCTCTTCGGTACTGCTGGTTCTCGTCCACAGTCACTAATACAGAACCCAGCTCTTGCCTCGACCTTGCACTCTGCTGTCTCTCACTGCATCAGAATCAAATAATTAGAAGCGCGAATCTCTCGCCCACGTCGGATTTAAAAACACCTGCCCTGGTTTGTTTGAAGCCGTACACTTTTATTGCTTTCCTTTATTTGGCGTGAATGAGTTTACCACCTTTTTTTCTTTTCCTTTTATATCTTTCTCTAAATTCCAAATTCCACGATAAAAAAACCTTTTATTCCACTCATAGTTAAATTAACATCCCAGTCGCTGGCTTAATTTTTTATATTACATAGGGTTCCAGGTGCCTTGATTTTTATGTCTTCATATCAACTTGTATTTTAAAATAATTGTTGGTATTCATACCCATTTTATCTTGAACTTATAAAATAAATGATTAATTAATAAATGATTAAATTAATATTTTTTACTTCATGTTCATTATAATTACCTGAAAATTCATATTTATGTATGTGTGTGTACATACGAGAGGAAACAAATGGAACATTTTTATAGTGTATATTAATTTTGTTTACTTTAATAAGTTATTACCAATTTAATGTCAAGTTGATCTCTCTTGTCGTGAAGTTATCGTTCAATTAAATCATGCTAAGAAAAACTGAGGTGAGAGCTACAAGGCAGTTTTGAAAATACCCATGATTTATTAGAGTGAGTACACTCAGTTTTTTTCAAACTCAAACATTTCCTTTGCATAACTACTTTGTGATTTCAACGTACGGTTTTCATTCTAGAGAAATTTTTCCCGTTGATGCATCAACTGTATTGGTAACTGGAAAAATTGGAGGACAAATGTCAGGTTTCAGTAAAACAGAATTTAATATTAGTCAGAATTTGATAAAATATTATGTTGATTCAACCAATCATAAAGCAAATTCAGAAGTACATGGTATTGACATTTAATGCTGTAGTATAGTCTTGAACTTTCTTACCCCTGATTATTTACCTCTGCTGATTGAGGAATAGATAGCAACCGGTGGCCAATGACCCTGAGAAAAGATTTTGAGCAGGAAAAGTCGTCAGCACAATTATTCGGAAATAATTTAGAACGCGATAAATTAAAATTGTGATCATTCTACGATGTAAATGGGCATTTCCCATTTACTTTATTTTCACCTGATTTACTTGTTTAATTTGGAGATATATATAATAATTATAAACCTTATTTCCCATTGGTGAAATTATAAAACAAATCAGATATTTTACTGTCCAATTACTTTTAAATCGAAAAAGATTATGCAATTTAATTGAATGCCCTAATTTACGAGAGATTTTTGGACCAACATGCGTGTCATGTAGAGGTGCTGTATTTTCGTATTAACTATTCTTCCGAATCTAGAATTTCCAGTTATACGACACATGTACGACTCTGCTTCAATTATTCCCAATGAAATATTATCTAATGTGGAAATTGAAATGACATGATGTAAATATTGGAATCAAAACCCTCACATGTTCCCCTAACAATTGTTTCATTTACGTAATTTGATATAATTTTCCTGTCAAAGACCATTGCCATAAATAGTGTATTATTTTCCTATACAAATAATGCTTTTCACTAAATGGTTTTCTTCACGGCATCCAATAATTCTATTGTATATAAGTACAGTTATATGTATGCATACACACACACTCATACGAGGGTATGTTAATAAATAAGTCAAAAACAGGATCGAGACAAATGCAGGAGCTGTTAAGAACCTTTCACTGGGCACGATTGGAAGATTCACCGTACATTTCCGTCTTTACCCCCAATGACCTGCTCGGACCCCTAAAAATTCATTTAAGTTCCCGACGTTTCGAAAATGATGATATCATAGTTCAAGAGGTTACTCTTTGCTGCGACAATAAACAAAAGACTCCTTTGCTGCCGGCTGTTAAGGAATTATCAAGAGATGGGATAAGTTTCTCAACGCATAGGGCGAATATTGTAGAAAATTGAAATAAATTTGAAGATGTTACTTCGATTATTATTGCCTCTCTACAGTTTTGCGAATTATTTATTGATTTATTATTGATTTTATTTATTCAATAACTATATAAGTTTAGTGCCTGAATTTTCAAAAGGTAATGCAGTCCTGCGTAAAATTCGCCATACTACGAAATAAAATTTAACGGAAAATTCTGAAAATACCGTTCCAAAATTCAATGAGTTTTATTTCAGAATCTCATTTTCGCTTATGCGTAATCCGGATAGATGCCAATACTTAATTTGTGGGAATAATTACTATAAACGGAAGTGGTAATTAATCTAGAAGTAAGCAGAGAAAATAAGGAAGGAGATATAATGTTGTTATCCACCATTAGTTGGCGGGTCCAACAAAAAAGAAATACAACAGTGCAAATTGAGAGAATTGAAATAGTCCTCCGCGTATTCAGCCCCCTTTAGGTTTTAATCCAGATCGTAAATTGGCATGGATCAGTGGATTTAAGGAGAGGAGACTGGAAAGGTTACGTGGCATATCGTGACCAAGGACGTCGAGTGGCATTTCCACTTTGGCGCCAAATCAATGAAAGAGAAAGAAAGTATCCCTTTGCTTCAACTCTCCGTTATCTTTCAGGAAACATTCTTCTACACAAATATTTCTCTAAAACCATTTTGCCGTATTCGTTGTCTTATCTAATTTACATATTATCACATGCCTCCGCTTCATTACAATTAAATTCCTTTATGTTTTTCTATTCCATCTCTATGAATGATTTCGGCCATAATTAATTTTAACTCTTTTCCGAAGGAATATTATGTGACGCTCTTTGAGTTTTTTTGTATAATAAGTAATTTTATACAATATTCAAAAAGTCTTATAGTATGTTTTATGCAGTAAATTTATTTTAATAACTTTGTATGTGTAACGCCGTGTTGTCTCTGTCCATCCAAACCCTAACCTAATCGGTAGAATTCCAATATTAACGATGAAAAATAACAAAATTATTTAATATTTTGTTTAGAGAAAAAATCGAGTAATGGAAAGAGACCGTATAAAGTGAACGTATAAGTAATCAGACAAAAGTATAATACGCGACAGAGTCGTTCAGGCTTGAACTGTTATGACATTGAAATTGTGTCTATTTATTGGTTGTTAACAAAATAAGTAAGCCTTTGCTGCTAAAAGCACGAGAAAAATGAACTTCTTCAAATTAGGTTAAATTACGCGTTTTATGATCAAATGTCACATAACTCTGACTCCCTCTTAATAGGTTTTCTATATTTAATGTCAAATGTTAATGACTTCAACTTTTTCAGAGTAACTTCAGTCTGTAATACTCTCCATTTCGAAAAAAAGAGACGATTTAAACCGAGATTACGTGTGTATATAGCCTCGTTGATATATGATCGATATCATCAATATTTTAGTCCTGAGATTGGTTTACTTCAGCCCTCCTCAGCATTCTTCTTTACAAAGTGTTACTTTCTTAATAATTTTTACGTCCATCTTAATTCGTCCTTTATTACTCTTGATCTTCCTCGCGGAATATTCTATTAACTTTTTTCCTTCTCCGTGTTTCTTAAATTTATTGCACCTCAAAGTATGTTTAATCAATCCATCATTTTTTCTGTAAAATTGTTTTTTTAGTACTCTCCTCTTGTGTCTACTTCTTCGTTCCTCACTTTGTCTATTCTATCATCAGCTTTTTAAATCCCATGCTTCTGATCTTTTGGTTGAAAAAACATAAATTCAACTAAGCATTTTTTTATAGAATTCAGTACGTACACTTTTTCTTTATTTTCTTCAAGGACAAAGAAAAAAATTTTAAAGAAAGCTTGGTCCGTTCTGTTATCTTATTTATTTAATCAATTGATGGAGGAACTCGCAAGTTACAAAAATATTATAGTTTCAAAATTTAATTAATCTAAATTGAGATTCTTACTATTCGCATGTAAGTTAAAATGCTAAAATTGGAGTTTTTTTGTTGAGCAATTTATAAATCGAAAATGCAAATTCGCATCGAAAGGGATGAAAATCGTTTGAGAAAACTTAAGATTGGATATGGCCTAATTCGATGACGTGAGATGTGTTGAGTATGTGTAAAGGTACATGGATAACTCAATGAAATATTTCATTTTATCCTCAGAAAACAAAATGTGGAAAAACATTGCGGAAAATTACAACCATCAAATAGTATTGACCCTAGTATTTAGAGTGAAAAAGTGTCACTTCTACAAACAATGGCCTACTTTATGGTTGTGAATCCAAAATATTTTGGGTGAATACAATTTTCAATTTGAATATAAATCCTCACAAAAAGTAGGTTGAATTAAGATTTATATGTATATATATATATATATATATATATGTATTCGAACTTGAAAATCCCGCCATACGGCGAACAAATATTATTTTCGCACATAGAAATAGACATATAAGGAAAGATATATATATATATATATATATATATATATATATATATATATATATATATATATATATATATATATATATATATACATACATACATACATACATATATAAACACACACACATACATATATATCCTTGAAATTGACGCTCTTCGGCGACGCACAAACACACAAACACTCGGATAATAAATATTCCACACAGAAATATAAATGAAGGACCCTTACAGTAGATATTGACGTTTCGACGGCACCGCCGTCGTCATCAGAATGACATTTCAAATTTCAAGGATATATATATATATATATATATATATATATATATATATATATATATCCCTCCCATGGACTACAACCTTGTCGTGGTGGAAGGGCTTGTGTGTTCCGATGACCCCTAGAGCTGTGCTGGCAGGAGTAAAAATAATTACTCCTGGAAGGGTCACCCATGCCAGATAGGTCGAAGGTTAGGAGCCAGACGAAAGGTAGTCCACGCAGCGTCTGTTCCTCAGTGAGGCGGCTGCAATGGCGTCTGACCCCAGTGGGGCGGCCATTAAGTGATGGTGTCACGTTAAAAACACTATTGAGGAAGGCAACGGGAAACCACCTCAATTATGATTCCCAAGAATATTATGATGGGCACTATAGATAATATGAGTCCTGGCAACTACGGGACACGGCCCAAGAGGCCGTGTGTCGTGCCCGGCAGCGGGAGAGGCAAGGCTTCCGCGGTCGTCATCCCACGAAACCCTTGCGGGGAAGGAATAACTTCAGCAGGACAGAAGACTCAGAAGAAGGCGAAAGTAGTTAGAATAGGAACCTGGAACGTCAGGACAATGTTGAGGAGAGGCAAATTAGAAAATATTAAGCGAGAGATGGAAAGAGGTAACATAGATGTTTTAGGCCTCTGCGAGGTGAGATGGAAGGATAGCGGGGATTACTGGAGTGACAATTATAGAGTAATATTCAGCGGCGGGGATGAGAGCCAACGAGGGGTTGCCGTAATTTTAAATAAAGGGGTAGGAAGAAGCGTAGTCAACATAGAGCAAGCGACAGATAGAATTTTACTCGTAGAGATTAAAGCAGAGCCGACGAACTTGGTCATTATTCAGGTATACATGCCACCGAGCAACCACAAGGAGGAAGAAGTCGATAGGATGTATGATGAGTTAGAGGATATCATCGCGAGTGTTCCTGCAGGGAAACATTTGATAGTGATGGGGGATTGGAATGCGACGGTAGGCGAAGGAAGAGATGGTGGTGAGGTGGGGGACTATGGGTTAGGCACGAGGAATGAACGCGGGGAGAAAGCAATTGAATTCTGCAGGAGACAGGGGTTAGTCATCACTAACACATGGTTTAGACACCACAAAAGGCGTAGGTATACATGGAAAATGCCAGGTGACTCAGAAAGGTATCAGTTAGATTATATTATGGTTAGGCACAGGTTTAGGAACAGTGTGATAAATTCGCACAGTTTCCCAGGAGCGGATGCGGACTCTGACCACAATTTAGTTGTTATGAAATGTAATGTTCGTTTCAAGAAGATAAGGCAAGGGCGGCGGGTTAAAAAATGGAATTTAGAAGCAGTAAATGAATTAACGAGGAAGGAGTATCAGGAGGCTGTAGAGAAAATGATGGATGACGGTAAAGAACTGAGTGCTATCGAAGAAAAATGGGAATGTATCAAGAAAGGGATATTGGAAGCCGCTAAAGACACTATAGGAACCGTTAACGGGAAAAGGATAAGGAAACCATGGGTAACGGATGAGATGATTGCGAAGATGGATGAGAGAAGAAGATGGAAAAATGTAAACACAGAGTTAGGCAAAATGAAGTACAAAGAGTTAAACAATAAATTGAGAAGGGCCACAAATAAAGCAAAAGAAGAATGGTGGAGAACGCAATGCGAGGATATGGAAAGTTTACAGAAGAAGGGTGAAATTGGTGCTCTATACAGCAAGGTTAAGTTATTATCGGGAAGTAAGAAGGCAAGATCTGTGCTAACAGTTAAAGATAAGTGGGGTAGGGTAATAGTTGAACCAGGAAAAATCCAAGAGAGATGGAAGGAATATATAGAAACACTGTATGGTAAAGAACTTAGGCCGACAAGGTTAGACATAGAAAAGGAACATGACGTAGAAGAAGATAGCTTAGGTCCAGGCATACTCGACGATGAAATAGAAAGGGCATTAAAGGAGATGAAAGCAAATAAGGCTGTGGGGGTGGACAATATTCCTGTAGAAATGTTGAAATGGTTAGGGAAAGGTGGGAAGAAGGCCATATATGGACTGATTCGTAGTATCTATGAGGAAGGAATCTGGCCGGAAGATTTTGTGAGATCGGTGTTAGTTCCTATTCCAAAAAAGGCAAAGGCTTCGTCATGTGAGGATTACAGAACAATAAGTTTGATATCCCACGCAGCTAAAGTTATTCTCAGGATCATCAACAAAAGGATAGAGAGTAAGGCAAATGATTACTTAGGGGATGATCAGTTTGGGTTCAGGAAAGGAAGAGGTACGCGTGATGCCATTGCAGTAATGAGATCACTAGTCGAGAGGAATATAGAATACAATCAGGACGTTTTTGCCTGTTTTGTAGATTTCGAAAAAGCGTTTGATAGAGTGAATTGGGAAAAATTAATGCGTGTATTGCAGAAAATAGGAATGGATTGGAGGGACAGGAGACTGATCCGCAACCTGTACATGTCTCAGACTGCTCAGGTGCGAGTGGGGAACGGAGAGTCTGGATGGGCAGTGTTAGGAAGAGGTGTAAGGCAGGGTTGCCCATTGTCACCGGTACTGTTCAACGTATATGTAGAGGAAATGATTAAAGAGGCATGGGAAGAACTGGAGGTAGGAATGAAAGTCGGAGGGGAACTCGTAAAATCGGTTAGGTTTGCTGATGACCAAGCATTAGTTGCTCAGTCAGCCAAGGGGTTGCAAGCATTGTTGAGTGAATTGGAGGTTCAGTGCGATAAATATGGGATGAGAATCAATATTAATAAAACAAAGGTTATGCGATTTTCCAGAAAGAAAAAGGCTAAGCTAAATATTAAAATAGGCGGGGAAAGAATAGAGCAGGTAGAGCAGTTTACATATCTCGGAAGTGTTTTGGACCAATGCGGTCAAAGTGGTAGGGACGTAAGGAGAAGAATTGCGCTAGGCAAGGAGGCTTTCTCAAGGAGGAGGGAGTTGATGACGGGGACGTTGAGTAGGGATGTTAAGACAAGACTCGTAAAAACTCTGATATGGAGCGTAGCTATGTACGGCGCGGAAACGTGGTCGCTGAAGCAGGAGGATAGACGTAGATTGGAGGCTTTTGAAATGTGGGTGTGGAGAAGAATGGAGAAGGTGAAATGGACCGAAAGGAAAACAAATGAGGAAGTACTGGAAATGGTGGGGGAGGAGAGGGGTTTGTTGAGAGAAATCCTATGGAGGCAGGAAAAATGGATGAAAGGCGTATTGAGCGGTAGTGGAATGTTGAAGAGGGTAATAGAGGGGAGAATGTTGGGCAAGCGAGGTAAGGGTAGGAACAGGATAAGGATGTTGGACGGGATGAAGGGAGGAAAGAAGTACACCGAGATGAAGAGGGACCTGATATAGATTAGTTTGCTAGGTGGGGAGTCACAAAATGTTTATTTGATAGTTGTGTCCATCCAAAAACCTACCTTAACCGGTAGATTACCTAATAATATATATATATATATATATATATATATACACACACAAATATATGTTGCAAAAATATTACATACAATTGTTTATTTGTGTACTTTTTAGTACATGTATTTTATTGTGTATATTATAAAAATAATTCCGTGTGTAAATTCGTTTTGCAATTGATTTAATTTGAAAAATACGTAAAAAATGAGATATTTTTGATTGTTCCTCAAAGGACATGTGACTGATTCCCTGAGTTTTACTATTTTATACGCGTTCCCGTATTTTCAGGCCAGATATCTGCCTATCTCCTATATGATCACATTTGCAGAATGATCATCTTTTTTCGTGAATATTTTATATGGAGAGAGAAATCCAAATGCACCCCCGTTAACAGAGTACGTGGATTGCTCCGCCATTCTATATTTTCCTACATCCGCCTGCCATGAGTGAATTCGTAAATCGCGGACACTCGACAGAACGCAAGCATGTAAACATATCTGCTCAAAATCCGAGGAGCAACCGGAGTGACCTCACCGTCAACACCTGCTCCCAATTCTACACCCCCCCACCAAAAACCCTCCCGCCTCGCAGCAGGGTCTTCCACCTCTCGAAACCACTTGAAAAGAAAAATCCACGACGAGGGTGGTCCTTCTCCTGCTTCCCCTTACGATCGACCTCCTTTGTGCCTCCACCCTCCTCCTCTCTCATCTCCACTCATTCCGGCGGTACGGCACCTCGAAGATCTCTCTTCTCCCCGACCTCTTCCCTCGGATGCGTCTCATTCCTCTTCCGCATATGGCGTCGACTGTCGTGCCCCGTGTTTGTGTGTGTGGTGGGGCACACGGAGGTGCGCCCCCCGCCCCTCGCTTGGGATCTTGGCGAGAAAGCGGCCATCCGGGAAAGAGAGAGGTGGTTGCGTTGGAATGGGCTGTGGGGCAGTGGCGGCGTGGGAGTTTGGGTGGGACGGGGGGATCCCCGAGCCCAGTTCTGTGGGGTACGAGAGGGATGAGATGCTTTCGCCCGGTCGGAGGACGGTGCGGGGCTTTGGTTTGAGGGGGATGTGTAGTAGGATTTTGAGGGGTGGGTCGGTCGTTCCGTGGCGAACGCTCCCGTCTCCTCCCCCGCCGTCCCTCTCACGAAAGCCTCCAGCTCCTGTCCCTGTCCAACCCGTCTCTATTCCAATCCCCCTCTGACCCCAACCAGGCACCCCCTTTTCCGTTCCTTATCCCTCTCCGGCCTCAAATCTGCCCTGCTGCGTCCCCTTTCTCCCAGGAGACGTCACGCGAAAGGAAGACCTCAAAGTTTCCGTTTGGCGGTGGTGGTGGTGGTAGGCAGCAATGGTAAAGGTAGTCTTGGTAATTCGTGAGTGAAATGAGGATGGAACTTGGTGGGAGGGCGTGGGGTTTGGCTGGCTAGGGGTGTTTTTACTCTCGCGCAGAGACTCCTGTGTTGGTTAGTGCCGGTTGCTGTGGTGAAGGGGAGAGGGCGTCGGGAGGGGGAGGGGATATTGGAGGGAGAGAGACGGGGTGGCGGGCGAGAGGCGTCCGGTGTACAGGGGAGAGCTAAGGGGCGGCAAGGGGAGGTTGTTTGACGTAGGATGTTTCCACTTCAACTGTCCTGCGTGCGTGAGGGAACTCGCTATCCCCTTATCGAACCCATGCATATCCCACCGTACCTTTCCCAGTCGTCTCGGCTCACCTCCGTTCTTATTTCACTTATTCTCAACTTATTGTTCAATTTTAACCAATTTTTTCCTGTTTCATAACTGAACAAATTTATTTTATCCGAAATTTTATTTGAATATAAAATATGTGTCAGGAATCGCCGCTTTATGTTATTATTATTGGTTTAGTAATAGAACACTTGTCTAAGTGGTGACATTGCCGTAAATTGTGTTTAGGCTTTTTAGGTAAATGGGGCCTTCTCTAGGTAATCTTTTTTCAGAGTGCGAACAGTGGAGAATTCATACTATCACTTCAAACCTCTGCCAATATTTTTCTTTCAATCTCATCATGAATAAAACGACTACCCTCAAACTCAACAATTAAGCATGAATGAATATGATATAGTATGTGTGTAATGAATAGATTGATCTGTCTATTACTCGTGTTTTTATTTCATTCCTTGTTGTTTTTCAATTGGTTTTCCATATTTTTTGCTCTATGATCTTTTGCTCTATGTTTTCCTCCCACATCCTTTTGTTGTAAACCGCTTATATAAAATAAAATTTTTAAAGGTTGATATCGTACATGTAGGATTAGCTGTTTTATGAAAAAATGTCAAGTGCAGTAAATTTCGAGTAAAAGCATATACCAGTAGGTCATTCTTATCAGTGATTTTCAGAACATTTACCGATCAAATTCATTGTTTTTAGCTCACTCTCTCGGGTCTTAGCATTTAACGCATCTAATTTTCAATTTAATACGAGTATGTACCAATGTCGAATATTTTCACTCGCAATATGAAGTAATTTTTATGTATGTATAATTACTACATATATACATTCATCATACACACATCTTCCTCATGGATCCACCAAAATATTTCAGCTTTCATGAAGGGTTTCCTCCTCTGCGACTATCTTTTCTCCCTGAAATAAGTCTTCAACTTTACTTGCTTTTAGCTTTTCCTTAGAAATGTCTTATCATCAATCTTTTTACCCATTTTTACGACTCTCTCTCCTGTTCATCGCCTCCCGTTTCTATCACGCCCTCTCCGGCGCTGGGTGAAGCCCTCCTCCTGCAAACGAAGGCATGGTTAGTAGTAGGAAGGCGCCCATCCCATTTTTTTGCCAAGTTAATCCTATTTCACCGGGATACCTTAGCTGTGCAGAAAGCGTCGACCTCTTAATACCTTCTTCATCCTCATTCCCTGCGTAAAATGTGTATCTGTGCAAGAGCGCCACAGGGCCGCGATCCGCGACTCTCCTAGAGTTACTAATTAAAGCACACGCTGAAGTTAAAGTAAATAGCAAAAATAAACTCATGTTCGAAATTATCAGGAGTGAAGTTGATTTTTGTGAGAATAAAGGGAAAGATAACAATGTTGTTTTTTATTTTCCCTGTTTTTTAAACGGGAATAAGCTAATAATGAATTGTTTTGATATGTATCATCAAATTTCCTGCAGTACGTCTTATTACGAATGATGAGAAGAAATATTAAAAAAAAAATTATCCGTCGAGATGGAAACATTGTGAGCCTATAATATGGTCTACAAATATTGCTATAAGCTTCCATTTGTGATCTATATACACAAATGTTTATTTTAACTAATGTTTCGCAAAATGTAAACTCCTTTTCCTCCTATGCTAACCAAGGTGAGCATCCGTATGAGTTCCTTATCGTATCTCCGTTCAATGTTTTTTTGTTTTTAAAGAAAAACCAAATTGTTTGAAAAAGAGAATACTGGTTATCATTTAATCACGTCCCCGTACTTGATCAGTAATATTCGAGAATTTCGATGGGTTGAGGGGGGAAAGTTCTTTTGTTGAGGTCCTCGTCTCAGGTATCTTAAATTAGTGTTTGCGTGTATGTACCCGAAATATTATATGGTAGGGATATAATGGATGAGAATTCTTGGCTATCTAAATGCTTTAAAATTCATTTCTAACTTTCCCATACTTCGTACTCTTCGGACGTGGTACTCGTCTTTCTGACTTTTCCCTCGTATGATGAAAAACCGAAGCGATAAATTTGTCATTGTCGAATTAGTGGGTAAAATTATGCAGTTATATCCTTAAGAATACATAGAAAGCTTCATCCTTTCCTGAAGTTCTCATTAACGATGGCATACATATCGCGCTCAAAGCTTGCATGAACCAGTTGTAGATCATTAAGGGGCATTTTAAAATATATATATATATATTATTATTAGGTAATCTACCGGTTAAGGTAGGTTTTTGGATGGACACAACTATCAAATAAACATTTTGTGACTCCCCACCTAGCAAACTAATCTATATCAGGTCCCTCTTCATCTCGGTGTACTTCTTTCCTCCCTTCATCCCGTCCAACATCCTTATCCTGTTCCTACCCTTACCTCGCTTGCCCAACATTCTCCCCTCTATTACCCTCTTCAACATTCCACTACCGCTCAATACGCCTTTCATCCATTTTTCCTGCCTCCATAGGATTTCTCTCAACAAACCCCTCTCCTCCCCCACCATTTCCAGTACTTCCTCATTTGTTTTCCTTTCGGTCCATTTCACCTTCTCCATTCTTCTCCACACCCACATTTCAAAAGCCTCCAATCTACGTCTATCCTCCTGCTTCAGCGACCACGTTTCCGCGCCGTACATAGCTACGCTCCATATCAGAGTTTTTACGAGTCTTGTCTTAACATCCCTACTCAACGTCCCCGTCATCAACTCCCTCCTCCTTGAGAAAGCCTCCTTGCCTAGCGCAATTCTTCTCCTTACGTCCCTACCACTTTGACCGCATTGGTCCAAAACACTTCCGAGATATGTAAACTGCTCTACCTGCTCTATTCTTTCCCCGCCTATTTTAATATTTAGCTTAGCCTTTTTCTTTCTGGAAAATCGCATAACCTTTGTTTTATTAATATTGATTCTCATCCCATATTTATCGCACTGAACCTCCAATTCACTCAACAATGCTTGCAACCCCTTGGCTGACTGAGCAACTAATGCTTGGTCATCAGCAAACCTAACCGATTTTACGAGTTCCCCTCCGACTTTCATTCCTACCTCCAGTTCTTCCCATGCCTCTTTAATCATTTCCTCTACATATACGTTGAACAGTACCGGTGACAATGGGCAACCCTGCCTTACACCTCTTCCTAACACTGCCCATCCAGACTCTCCGTTCCCCACTCGCACCTGAGCAGTCTGAGACATGTACAGGTTGCGGATCAGTCTCCTGTCCCTCCAATCCATTCCTATTTTCTGCAATACACGCATTAATTTTTCCCAATTCACTCTATCAAACGCTTTTTCGAAATCTACAAAACAGGCAAAAACGTCCTGATTGTATTCTATATTCCTCTCGACTAGTGATCTCATTACTGCAATGGCATCACGCGTACCTCTTCCTTTCCTGAACCCAAACTGATCATCCCCTAAGTAATCATTTGCCTTACTCTCTATCCTTTTGTTGATGATCCTGAGAATAACTTTAGCTGCGTGGGATATCAAACTTATTGTTCTGTAATCCTCACATGACGAAGCCTTTGCCTTTTTTGGAATAGGAACTAACACCGATCTCACAAAATCTTCCGGCCAGATTCCTTCCTCATAGATACTACGAATCAGTCCATATATGGCCTTCTTCCCACCTTTCCCTAACCATTTCAACATTTCTACAGGAATATTGTCCACCCCCACAGCCTTATTTGCTTTCATCTCCTTTAATGCCCTTTCTATTTCATCGTCGAGTATGCCTGGACCTAAGCTATCTTCTTCTACGTCATGTTCCTTTTCTATGTCTAACCTTGTCGGCCTAAGTTCTTTACCATACAGTGTTTCTATATATTCCTTCCATCTCTCTTGGATTTTTCCTGGTTCAACTATTACCCTACCCCACTTATCTTTAACTGTTAGCACAGATCTTGCCTTCTTACTTCCCGATAATAACTTAACCTTGCTGTATAGAGCACCAATTTCACCCTTCTTCTGTAAACTTTCCATATCCTCGCATTGCGTTCTCCACCATTCTTCTTTTGCTTTATTTGTGGCCCTTCTCAATTTATTGTTTAACTCTTTGTACTTCATTTTGCCTAACTCTGTGTTTACATTTTTTCCATCTTCTTCTCTCATCCATCTTCGCAATCATCTCATCCGTTACCCATGGTTTCCTTATCCTTTTCCCGTTAACGGTTCCTATAGTGTCTTTAGCGGCTTCCAATATCCCTTTCTTGATACATTCCCATTTTTCTTCGATAGCACTCAGTTCTTTACCGTCATCCATCATTTTCTCTACAGCCTCCTGATACTCCTTCCTCGTTAATTCATTTACTGCTTCTAAATTCCATTTTTTAACCCGCCGCCCTTGCCTTATCTTCTTGAAACGAACATTACATTTCATAACAACTAAATTGTGGTCAGAGTCCGCATCCGCTCCTGGGAAACTGTGCGAATTTATCACACTGTTCCTAAACCTGTGCCTAACCATAATATAATCTAACTGATACCTTTCTGAGTCACCTGGCATTTTCCATGTATACCTACGCCTTTTGTGGTGTCTAAACCATGTGTTAGTGATGACTAACCCCTGTCTCCTGCAGAATTCAATTGCTTTCTCCCCGCGTTCATTCCTCGTGCCTAACCCATAGTCCCCCACCTCACCACCATCTCTTCCTTCGCCTACCGTCGCATTCCAATCCCCCATCACTATCAAATGTTTCCCTGCAGGAACACTCGCGATGATATCCTCTAACTCATCATACATCCTATCGACTTCTTCCTCCTTGTGGTTGCTCGGTGGCATGTATACCTGAATAATGACCAAGTTCGTCGGCTCTGCTTTAATCTCTACGAGTAAAATTCTATCTGTCGCTTGCTCTATGTTGACTACGCTTCTTCCTACCCCTTTATTTAAAATTACGGCAACCCCTCGTTGGCTCTCATCCCCGCCGCTGAATATTACTCTATAATTGTCACTCCAGTAATCCCCGCTATCCTTCCATCTCACCTCGCAGAGGCCTAAAACATCTATGTTACCTCTTTCCATCTCTCGCTTAATATTTTCTAATTTGCCTCTCCTCAACATTGTCCTGACGTTCCAGGTTCCTATTCTAACTACTTTCGCCTTCTTCTGAGTCTTCTGTCCTGCTGAAGTTATTCCTTCCCCGCAAGGGTTTCGTGGGATGACGACCGCGGAAGCCTTGCCTCTCCCGCTGCCGGGCACGACACACGGCCTCTTGGGCCGTGTCCCGTAGTTGCCAGGACTCATATTATCTATAGTGCCCATCATAATATTCTTGGGAATCATAATTGAGGTGGTTTCCCGTTGCCTTCCTCAATAGTGTTTTTAACGTGACACCATCACTTAATGGCCGCCCCACTGGGGTCAGACGCCATTGCAGCCGCCTCACTGAGGAACAGACGCTGCGTGGACTACCTTTCGTCTGGCTCCTAACCTTCGACCTATCTGGCATGGGTGACCCTTCCAGGAGTAATTATTTTTACTCCTGCCAGCACAGCTCTAGGGGTCATCGGAACACACAAGCCCTTCCACCACGACAAGGTTGTAGTCCATGGGAGGGATATATATATATATTTTATATATATCTTATATTTTTTACAATAACGGTTCGAGATTATCCATTTCATGCCATTGGTTAGTTTTTTTAAAGCGTAAGATTGTGATACACCTAGAATAACATACATCCCTTCGTTGAGGCTGTCCAATAATTAAGTCTTAGGTAATTTTTTCACTCTTGGTTTTGCCGCTCTTCTTGGTTCTTCCACTCTTTTTAGCCTTTGAATTCATTAGCATAAAAGGTTTATAATATTAAGTTATCAACAGCTGAACAATTTATGAAAAGTGATTTTTCATAGCTTCTCTTTGGGCTTATATGTAGAATATTTACAATTATTATTAAAATATTAGTATTTTTTTTCTTTTATTTAATCAAAATGGTTCGCTGCTAAACATTTGTTACTAGTGGCACTTAATGCCCCGCTATAATTATTAAAAGTTTCTAGAGCTATAGCGGTTTATTAATGGCAGAAACACAGTTTTCAAAAAAAGAATTATACTAGGGTCACTTCTGAAATCGTCTAATTGCTATATTTTCCCTTATGTGTGTCGAAAATATCTTCGTTCAAAATTCTTTCCTGATTTAGGACTTATGTGTGATTTATTTCGGTTCAAAGCTTCAAAGTGATACCTCCTCACTTCCCTATTAGTACTCTTCTCCATATATTTCCCTAAGCCGCGGTTTAAAAAATATTTCCCTGTTACTTGTGCAAAAATGCTGGATACACCTCGGGGTCGGAGGACGTCTTAGCACAGATGAGTGAAAAATAAGCTCACTGGGACCAAAAACATTTCTTTATTCCGTGCACCCGGTACTTTTACCGTATGCAAATTCTAGTTGCATCTAGGATTTGTTCCGAGCCACTCGGCCCATTACTCGTTCTTTAGCGAATGAGGACGTTCGCTCTGAATTTTTCGCGCTTTTTATGAGGTGGGAGCGAGCACCCTTAATCCGTGTCTTCCTTATACGTAATATACAAAAACCAACTTTCCTACTACGTAGTGAATTCAATCCCTCCCCGAGGCCACAGGAACTGTGGCTTATCTCAGTAGTGTGCAATGAAGGGAAACTAGCGCGGGGAACGTAATTTAGCGCATGTTGCCCTATGCCGTTCTCTATTTTTGTTTTGCATGTTTTTGAATAATATAAAGCTGGAAAAGTCCCTTCACAATTTTCGTCGCTCGCTGGATGCAATGAGGAATAAACGACCCCTTAAGAGCCGTTAAGCCAAATCTCACGTCGAAATGATGTTTTTTCTCCATTAAAAAAGTTTTTATCCTGAGTGTGCACCGTTTATGTGCATCTTGAAACTGTTTCATATTATTTTACATACAAATCGAGAAATACGAATTCAAATGAGGAATCAGTTATGCATGGTTTGCAAGCAATTTGCGTGAAAAATGTTCGTCAAATTGAGCGAAATGTGTAATGCGTTTCACCTTTCCGGGTTTTCCGTCAGTTAAATTTTAATGGTGGTTGCCCCTGTACAATTTCGGTTTCATGTTACAAGATGATGTATTTCCTACGAGATAGTTACATTAGAAATTTCTTTTTATTGATTATCTATTTTATACCCATTTTATTTATAACTCTTTAGGCAACGAATTTCTTATCACGTGCATTTTGGGTACGAGCAATGGATCAGAATTTCTCACACTAAGCAATATTATTTTTTCTTTTGCCTAATTTCAAATATCAAAATCAGAAGTGGAAAGTGACTGAATGTGTGTATAAACTTTGATTTGAAATTATCTATACACAGTAACACAAAGAAACGACACTCGCTTATACTATATATATATGACGTTTCGATGACAAAACATCTTCAGAATCAGGCTCTGAAGATGGCAGCCTTGTAGTTTAAACGTCAAATAATCGTGTGTGTTCCGTTATTTGAGTCTTGTTGTGAGATACGTTTTTATCCAAGTTTATGTGTATTTGTGTTGTCCCTGAAGAAATTCGTATTGTGTGTTTGTATAAGTATAAAACATCTAAAACTGTCATGTATAACAATATTAACACGGACAACTGTCCTACAATACACTGCGATTTGAAAGTGGCGAAAGAAATCTCGGTCCAAGGAAAGAATACAAGGGAAATCAATTTAATGGGCAAATGGAGAAAAACGTGAAAAATTACTTTTTCTAACTAACAACTGGACGCGCAAAGAAACACACGTACGGTTAAACTTCGGGGAAAGATGGTACGATTAATCACGTAACTCCAAAGAAACTAGGGGGACATGGATGAGAAATTAAGCGGAATTCCTAATGAGGAAGCTATTTTATGGTGAAAACTCTCACAAGCCATATAAGCTCACGTTTGATAGGAAAACATTGACGGACTGGTTAAAAAAATGCCAAGTATTACATTTTGGTGGTACTTGTATATGGACATGAGTATCATTTCTCAATTTGCATTCGTCAATAAGTAAGTATCTAAGGGAAAAGAAAATTATAACATTTGCCCATGAAGCCACGTTTCTCGAATGGAAGGTATTATCCTACAATACAATGAATGCTATTGCATTAGAATTTACCGCTCTAAAACGCCTTGTAATTTTTAATCTGGATCCAAGTCTCCTAAATCTCACATTAATAGGATTTGAAAGGACGAAAGCCCTTTGTTTAAGTCACCTTAAGCTTTCGAAACTAGCAATTTCAACGTAGCATGAGATGAGTCTACAGGGAAGAGTAGAAGGAGAAATACTATAGGCCAGCGAACGTGCTCTTAATGACATAGGAATCTATGTAGAGAAATGCCACAGGATTAAATATAGCTACGAATTACTCCGTCGCATCACTGCACGAGTTTTTATTCTTTTCTAGCGCATTAGGACGGGATTTATCGGAAATAAACCATAGTAACACGTACAATTGTGGGTCATCTCCGTATACACGGTCCCTTCTTTAAAAGAAGAATCATAATAACATATCGTTTAATATTTTTTATAAGATTATGTCTTTTTTAAATTATCCAATGAAATCGAAAGAAACACTGCACTAATGAATTTTTCAATTGGTTAGAATAAGATTAAAGAAAACCCAATTTAAGTAGAAGTTAGACACTGTTCGTCATATCAATGTGACGAAAACTGATAATAAAATGCTCACATATGGTAAAAATTATTAAAATTATTAAGAATAATGGTGTAATATATAAAAGATTTTCGACGATGACACTTTTTAGGAATTTATCCCTCTTATTATGTGGCAGTTCCGAGGCTAAAAGCTCTTTTAACATTTTTGATTTCCTGTCACCAGTGTTAAATGAATTTTAATATGTATATGAACTTATTATAATATAAATATGTTATAAATAACAATGATACCTTTATAACTTGATGGCATGGTTATTTTGCAAATGATCTTGTTGTATTAATGGAGTGACCGAGGATAATGTACATTGCATAGTTCATTGACACGAATTTTGCACGGAGTAGAAGTTTAACTAAAACTGATGTCGGTACGTGATTGAGACGTGATGAGAAACGCGAGTCAATGGATTCCAGAGAGAAAAGTAACCATAAGGCGTTACAACCCCAAAAGTGAAACTTTCAGTCGGGGTGAGCACTTTCAATCCCCACGGTCGAAGTATAAATGGACCACATACGCACGCACACACACCCAGACCCGCACAAAACTCTCCTCGTTTTCTCTTCTCCTCTTTGAGCCGGCCGTAAATCGGGAATCAATCCGCCGAAACTTTCGAATCGTGCGACCAAGGTGTGAATCCAAATCTGAATGGGATCAAATGAAGCTTTAAAGGTATCAACCTCCCCCCTGGGGGGGACGGAGAGTGTGACTGAGCGACTGAGTGTGTGAATAGGGTTCAGCTCGGGTCGAGAGACAGAAGACGAAAGGGCTTTCGACCCCGTCCGAGTACTCTTCAGGTCAGAGAGAGAGAGAGGTAAGTGGAGTACCGGAATCCCTCGAGGATCCGGTGGTGGCGGGGGCCTTGCCCGGATGGGGACCGGAGTGGGGGTGGAAGAGTGGGAGTGGGGAAGATGGACGACCGGGCGGAATGGTTGGGGGCAGGAAGAATGAGCAAGGTACAACATACCAGGACAACGGAGGATTGGGGCGAGGGAGTTAATGAAAACCAGCAGGAGATAGTGATTCGGTTTGTTATAAACGGAAGAGTTTTATTAATATTCGTGAATAATTCAGGATCTAGAGTTACAGTGCGTGGAGGTATGTCCTATGGAAATATGAAAAAAATACCCCAATAAAATATTAATGGGATCGATGTAACGTTACAGGACTTCGTTGTCACGTAGTGCGTGGAGTTGTTGGTACGATACTGAAATGCTTTTTTTTAGAATTTTTTCGAAAAATGTTAATCCGGTAAAGCAAGCGTAGACTCTTGCCTGAGTAATTATTAGCTTAATTTTACACCATTCACGTTAATTAAATGTACGGTAAATTTTATACTACATATTCAGTGGTTTTCCTTCACCTATACTTGTATAATTCAAATAATTGTCTTAGGTTATGATACGATGCGTTGATACATATGGCAGGCTTATTTTATGAACAAAGTAAAACATACAAAAACCAAATGTTATCGGAATTCATTAGTTTAAGGATACATTTAATTTTGAAGAAAGAATGTGTATATTTTTAGTAACTATTTCCCGGATTAAAGAAGTGTGAAACACTGGTACACCAACAAAAATAAACGAAACATTTAGAGTGAGAATAGGAACCCATTTTTTTCAAATTCTGGGAACTATTGCCGAACACTGATTTTTACTAACCCTTCTGTGAATTTTAAGTGAATTTCCATACAAGGTTTGAAATAGGACATTGAAAACTACATATTTTAAAAGTATACAATGCAATGTGTACCATTTATATTAGTATATGGTCCCCTTTAAGCCTTATCCCTAAGCTATCTGAGGTTGAAACTTGGTAAAATTTTCAATTAAAATTCGATATCTTTAAATGTATATACCATATAAATTCATATAATTTATATAAAATATATATAATCTATATATTATATATATATCTATAATCCTTTAATTAGAGATCCTATGAAAAGGGACTTCGGTTGTCTGAAAGTTTTATGCAAACAATAATTCATGGAAATAAAATATTCCAGTCCAATGTGGATAAGGTAAATTTATTTTATCTGAGGATACACTTCTTGCTTTTCGTGAATTGAGTTGAGTGAAAAGAACTTAGACTCTTGACTGTTTCCAGCAGGCGGTGATATATCGTAACGCTTAAAAAGTCAGATCCAAATTTAAAGCACTAGATAGTGTAAACGTTTAAGTATGCAAGACTGGTGTCGTGCAGGCCAGGCAAAGTGGGAATGAGGAGAGGGCGTGTGTAGGAAAATGGATAGTTGGGAGGATTGGGGAGTCGGTGGCGTGTAGAGAGAGGTGTTTGGGTGACGCAAGGGGGAAATGGCACAGGTGAGAAGGATTAGGACGACCCCGCGGGAACCTCCTAGTAGGAGAGTGAGTGGGTGGGAGGGTGATGGGTCTGAGGGGGATGGGGATGAGACAGACACGGGGCGCCACTAAATCTGCTTACGCGTCCGTCGCCTTCTTTCCCTCTCACCGCTCCCCTCCCGTCTTCGTCCACACACAACCCGATTTCTTTCCTCCCCCTTTCCCTCCCATCGCCCTCCTCTTCTTCCCATTTTTCTTTCCCTTCGCGCGTTTCACACATTACATGCAATCACTACGTGGCGCGGATACACTATTTAACTATGCGTGTTTGGTATACACACAAATACATGCATGTATATACACGTACGTAGTAATAAATTTTGGAAAAAACTTCGTCCACACGATCGCTCGGAACTCGGTCGCAAGGAACGCGATGAGAAATAAAACTTTAAAGATTAAGAAGCAACTTACACACGTTTCGGTGCTGAGGGTAGAAAAAAAATTGCATGAAGAAAATTTAACTTTTAATTCTTCTGTTGACAAAGGTCCCGACTTTCAGTCCAGCAATATGAACGCTTCTCTTTGATCTTTAAGGTCCTTTTCTTATGTCACTACTTCTTTTACAACAAAGTACATATCTATATTCATATTCCATTCTGTTACATTAGTCTCAATACGATGCATTATGACTGACATCGCCCGTGCCATTTTAACCCCTAGATATTATATTTTTATAATTTTGTTTGTTGGCAATTTTTGTGACTTTTCAAGTCCCCAATTATTTAGTCTCACTCTATGCATCCCTTCTTTACGCTCCGCCTTCCTCTACCTTAATCCTTTCACGCCTTGAAATTTTCTTTGTCCACCCCTTTCATTTAGAGTGCTCTGAGAAAGGGTGGTGGAAATAAAATAAAATTTACTCCTCTAAAGTTTTATGTCAAAAATATTATCCCTGACCATTTGGGGAGAATATTTTCCTATATACCATTCATATACTTTCCGGTTTTGTTTACATTTTGCGGCTACTATCTCGCCCATTTAATCCTGTTTTCATTTCTTTATCTTCATATCAATCAAATTGAACTTCATACCGTTCTCTTGTTTTGGTGAACTGTAAATAGTTTTTGTGGCGTTGAAAAATTCACGGGATGCCTCTAATTGATAGAATCATCAATTATTCCATTCCAAAGGACGTGTAAACTAAGCGAAACGAGGATGGCTCTAATTCATATGACTATTACCGTAGACGAAGGGGAAATATTTATGGTTTTTACATCATATACTTTAGGGGTTAGCACGCATTTTGTGAAGTTTGAAAACATGTCAGCACGAATTGTTTTTTCAATTAATTAGAACTGTTTACGGAGTTTTAAAATTTAGTCATAATGAGGAGTGAAAACCTATTTGGATAAGCTCATTATGAATCTGCGAGCAGAGTGACTTTCATTCTACGGTGCCTTCTTTTACTTTTATCTAAGTGATATATCGTTTATGTAAGAAGTATTTGATAATAAACGACAACATTTATCCTTTGTTCCCTTTTGTGAGATCATGGCATTTCAGGCATTTTGTCTTTGCTTAAAAACTTTTTTCCCTCAAATCCCTAGTGCAACTTTGCTTCTGCTTTCTTTGTTGTTAAATTTTGGGTGAAACAGCAATAAAATTGCATTCCAATGACCGCACGCACTTGACTCATTCCATTTACCTCATACCTCTTTGATTCACTAGTTTGCAACCTCGGCATCATCAATCCATTCAGTGACATTTGGAGGTTTTTTCGCCACCGCTGGTCGGTTTCTTTCCTTTTCCATCTTCCGGATCCCCTATTCTTCTTTTTCTTCTTCCTACATTCTCTCCTTCCCTTCCTCTTTATTCTCCTCTCAATCCGATACCCTCCTTCAGTTTCCTCCTTTGCCCGACGCTGTAAGATCCGCCCTCGCGCCTCCTCTTTGCACCCACCTCCTCCCTCCTCGGCCTCCTATCCTCTTGCTCCTCTCCTGCGGCTGGTGGGAGTAAAAAAAGAAATCGGTGGGGTGAGAGCTCCGCGGCTTCGACCTCCTCCCAGACCCGCCCACCCCCACCCTCCTCTCCGCCCACCCTAAAGCATCGCTCCCCTCTTTCCCCTTCGCGAGGCTACGTCTCCTTCATCAATACCCCCACTCCACGCATCCCACCCCACCATCCTTCCTCCGAGGGCCTCGCCCTCCCTGCCTGCCTGGCCTTCGTGCCGCTCATTGCATATTCCATGGAGTTTTACCTCCGCCACAAAAGGTCTGCTGAGGAAGAGAAGAAGATCTCGGGTTTGGGCGTGAGTGGGGGCGGGGGTCGGAGTGAATAGATCCGGGTGCGGGGTGTGTGTGGGGGAGTGGGGGAGAGTCGTTTGAGGTGGAAAGGGCGTGGGAGGGAGGGGAAAGGGGGGGTTGGAAGAAGAGAGCGAGGGCGTGGAGGGAGAAATTCGGAGTCGGTTCAAGTGTTGTGGGAGGAGTGGCGGCAAGAGGGGGTTGGGCAAGGGTGTGGGTTTAAGAAATGAAACGCGAAAGTTCTCCCTCCACTCCTCGCGAGTAAAAAAAATCCTCTCGCTCCCCACTCCTGATAAATTCTTTCTTTTCCTTTTTACACATACATTCTCCCTACCTTTTTTGCCATCCCTTGAATGTTCTCTCTCTTTTTCCCTCGCTCGCTTCCGCTTCCTTCTCCCACTAGCATTTAAATGATATTGTCTTTTCTGAAAATGATGCTGTCTTCAATCCTTCAAGTTTTAAGGGATGCCTGATTTTTATCCACTTATCGTAAATGTTTTCGCTTTCTAGTGGTTGTGTGATGGTAATTTTTGTTGACATCTCATAATCATTGTTGAAACGTTTTCCGTGAGAGATACTATATGTCGAATTTGCTGCTGCCATTCTCTATGTGACAAAAATTTCTTTGGTTCATATTTCACAGGTGTAGTATCTTGTGAAAAATAAAAATGGTATGAAGGAGCACGTAATGATTGAGTTAGCTATGCTGCATCTGGATGAACGATAAACTTACCTGTCTAAATTACGTAGATTTAAGGATCACGGGCTTTAGCACGGATACGGCTTTTAAAAATAAAAAAAAAATCTTTTTCATCTGACCAACATGGTTTCCATTGTTAGCTGGTGCTCTCCAATATTTTGGGGAAACAAAAATATATATAAAAACAGTCTAATCATATTTTCTAGGATTAATTAGATTTAACCCTAATGAACTAATATACAAAATGAAGTAATTATCCCTTATAGGTAGCTTTGCAATATTTTAATTGAGGCTAAGCGCTGAAGATAGATGTGATTTAAAATATGTGTTATTAGTCAGGTTTTAACTAAATCAATGAGTGTTCTAGGAGAGGGACGGCAGATCTAGGTAATAAGTACTAATGACGATGAATAAACATTTCATTGTCATCGAATCTTATCTCTTAAGTCTATCTTATCTTAAGTCTTAAGTCTCAATCTCTTAAGTCTCTTATCTCTATCTTATAGTCTTAATATTACGAGAAAATTATATATAGGCAGTGATTCAATATAAAGCAATAACATCCAAGCATTGAAGATAATGTCTTGTATTTCAGAGGCTTACTCGGAGAGTCAGGGGAAATTTGCTCAATAAGAGTAATATGAGTCACGCGCAGTATTTTTAAGGGTTATTTTATCAATGAAGACTGAAAAGCGTGAAAATTTGTGAAAATATAAATGAAAATATAAATACTAAACGTGAATATTTTATATTTATTCTAAAAGCATTGCAAGTCCATCAGTTCAACAGAACTCAAGAGATAAACAAAACGTAAGTTGACGCCCCTGTGGTTTCTAGCGATATTCCTAAATATGTAACTCGTGGTAATTTTCAAGCAATACAGCGTTAGAAGATCGACATATAAACAAAATTTTGGCTTACCAGTGTACAAAATACTCAAGGGAAAAGAGAGGGAGGTTTGATCTAAAGGTAGGAAACGTAATGGGTATTGACTCGATGCTTACTTTAGTCCTCACCCCGTGGAATATATGCGGTGATTTGTAGGCCACTAATTTTCTCCCCCGAAGGCTCCATAGAGCCGCTCCTGTCCCGTCAACGTGCAAGGAAAGAGAGTAATTTGTGTGACAAGAGGGATTGAAAAATCGTTCCACGCCCCTTCGCTTGCCGATCAAGTCCACGTCGCCGGCCATATTCAATAACTGCCCCCCTCGGCGGCCTTGGTCAGAAGGGGGAAAATACTAAATGACGGGTGAGCGGGGGAAAATATGGAAAAGGGCTCGCGCGAGATGAAGACAAAAGGGCGCCGGGGGCGGGAGTGGGGAAGGTTGGGTGGACGTGAGCGCATTGCAGGAAGGCCACGGGAGGGGAGCAGGATGGAGAGTGAGACGGGGAAGGGATATGGGCCGCGGGTGCGCGTGTGGGTGTGTGGGCGGGGAGATGGCGCCGGGTGTGGGGGTGGGGCGCGTTGGCTGAAAGAAAAGATGCTGCGCGTTTGGATGAAAGGGGACCGGAGGCCATGGGGTCGAGCGGGATATCCATTTGACTGCGGAGGGGGAAGGGATGAGAGAAAAAAAGATGATGGACGTGCGTAATCTCCCTCGTCTTCCCAGCATGCTTGAGCAGAAAAAAGCCATGGGATAGGGATCGTTCGTGAATGGCGAGGAGGGGGAGTGAGGGATACAAGTGGAACGAAGAAGGGGGACGATGTGGGGAAATTGCACGCGTAAATATTATTCGTCTTGGACTCGCCGAGATTCGAACTCGAATCCCTCAATAATCTCCTCGGGGTCTTTTCCCATTATATTCTGTACACATAAGGACTTAAGATGACCAAGTTGGTCTGAAAACTTACGCACAGTGTTTCAATGTAGAAGAAGATAGAAGTGAATGCTGATGGATGGGAAGAGGAGGGGCTTACTTCTTCCTCGGCGTCTCCTCTGCGGGAACGAGGAGTGCAGCGCCCTCGGGGGTCGATGGCTCTGGGCCCGCCAAGCGTAGAGGGAGTCGTGTGTAAGGGGGCGGCCGAACACGCATCGAGTGAAAAGGAACGGTTTTAAGGGGTGTTTTTCTATTTGGATGGAGGCTGCCAAGCGGCGGTCAGGACCCCGAGGGTGAGTTTGCGTTATTGGGGTAGTTTAGGGCGCGGGGTGGAGGGGAAATGGTGGAAAGGATGCGGAACGGCCTTATAGAGGGGCTCGGAAGTCCGCTGGGTCGACGAAATGAAGGGGAAGATATCCGAAACGGAAAGGAAAGAAGGAAAAGGGGAAGACGTGCGGGAGAAGTTCTTGGGTGGATTTGGGTGTAACAGGGGTGTGGTGCGGTGGGCCGTAGCAATGGGAAGAGGTGTGTCTGCCAGCGGGAGAATCTCCGTAAATTTTCTTGAGTATAGAGATGATTATGTTTACGCACATAACTGTCTATCTCCAGGATGTTTTAGGTCGGTTGAAAAGACGCATACTATTGTGGGTTGAATTTAAGTGAGTTAACGTGTCTCATGAAGTTTTCATCCCACGGGAAGAGTAATGGCAGGCGTGTATGTTTTAGGAAGGCCTTGACATTGTTCATGAATATATTGTCATTCTGTGCAAACCTTGCCTTTATTGACTTGTGCTCCCAGAGTTAAATCCAATTGTACATTTTATTCTTTTCCTCCCCACCGTTATCTCATTTGTATAGTTTCCAAGAATGCGATTTCAGCAAAATTCTCCCCATCAGGGGAAATAGAAATCCCTCGTGTAAGCAAATTTTCTTGGCCGTGGAGTATTACCGAAATTTATATTTATATGAATGAGTATAACTAACTTGTATTAAAGGTAATTATATTTGAATTCTACATCAACGAACATGACATTTACATTTAAAAAACCAATTCATTTGAAACTCTACTTCCAAGTATCGCTATGTGAGGATAGAATTTAATAGGCTGTGATTACTATTCAGAAAGCAAGGTGCATACAAGTGAATTGTTAAAATATTAAAAATAGGATATATTGGATACGAGTCCGTAGTTTCAAGGTAATAAACACCTTGAGATTATTGTAAAAAATGCTGCTGGCAGCAAGTTCACATAAATATTCAATGTTAATTATCTATTACAGTGCTACGTGACAATTTCTGGTATGACATTTAGTGTTTATGTCCTAAAATTTATAATTATAAGGAAAAGAGCAGCAGGATAACACAATTATGGGAAAATAAAATATTAGTGTTGTTAGGGAGTGATTTGATAGTGTGTCTCAACTTTTGCTTCATGCCAAAAAGAGATATATATATATATATATATATATATATATATATATACTAATTACAAAAATATTTGTAAATTACATTAAATGTTTAATTTACTTTGTATTAAACTCAGTACAGTTAAAAGTTTCACATAAAAACTTATTTAAAAATCCAAAGGACCTAATGCACTATAAAGTATAACATGTTAAAAATATTTAGCTTTATAGACCTAGAAATTGATATTTATAATTAGTGTTAAATATTTAAATTATAGTAAAGCTTGGGAGTATGAAATTTCATACATTTAATTCACAGCCAAAGATAATGAAAGTACGTTGCTTAAACGGAAAGTTCATAAAAACCGTCATAACGAGTCAACTTCCACCTTCGTCTCAATTAATGTTAACATACCTGCATATCTGGGTGTGTGTCTCTCTCTCACACGCATACACTTGAAGTCTAGGGAAAAGACAGGAAAAAATAAAGTCACCGAAAATCTCTGCCGTTGGGTATCCTCAATTTTCGTTTATTCCCCTCTGAAATTTCGTCCAATTTCCGTCTCACTTTTCCCCTTACATTAAGTGAGGGGAGAGCTTCTATGTGTTGGATATTCATGTGTGTGTTTATATATATATATATATTGTATTTATTCCTGTTCTCTTAACTCATACCATCGAAACCATGTCCTCTAAGTCCGTTTGATTTGTGCCTCTCGCGCTGTTCCCCACGAAGAGCGTGGTGTGGGTGGGTGAAGACTAAAAGAGGGGAGAAAGGAGGGGCAGTAAGAGGGAGGGGAGGAGGGTTGAAGGGTGGGTCTATAGTGTGTGTAGCGGCGGAAACCAAGATAAATCAAGGGGAATAATAGTGAGAGGGGTGGGGAAGAGGGGAGAAAAGGTAAGCGAAATAAAGGAAAAGGGGAGAGACACACGCGGGGTCAGATTCCGATTGTCTCAGTGCCTCCCTACACCCGCCCTTCGCCCCAATCCCCCACCTTCTATTCCCTTATTCCCTGTCTCTTCATATATAGTGAGTCTATCTCTCTCTTTCTCTCTCCCTCTCTGTCTCCCTTTAACCCCGCGGGAGAGAAAAATATTCCGAGATCAGGTTTTCGCGGAAGGAAATCGTGCGCATGGAGAGAGAGTCCCGCGGAGGAGTCGAGATGTCAGTGGCGTCTAAGATTGGTGGGACAAGATAAGACGACTCGAGGAGTGGGTGAGGTTCTCTAGGAAAAGAGATAAGATGAAGCAAAGTGAGCGAGTGAGCGGGAGAAGTGGGTGTGTCGGTTCCTTAGGGAGGCCTCGGCCATTTACGTCGCTCCGGAACGAAGGGAGGTGTCGAAGCCCTCTATATACCCCCACTATCCTTACCCTTCCATCTCTCTCTCTCTCTCTCTTTCTCTATCCATCCATCTTTCGCCTTTTCGTTGTATAGGGCTGCCGGTCTCTCGTATATTTTCCCCCAAGCAAATTGATGGTTCGATTGATTGGATGATAAGCTTCTGAATGGGATTCCATTGTGAACGAAAACAGTGGGTCGAAGAGCTTTTACATTTTTCTCCTCTTTTCCTTGTTGTGTTTTCTATCCTCCCGCTTCCCTTCTATGCCGGTATCTGAGGAACAAAACATTTGTTTCTCTTTTCGAACTGCCTGAAAAATGGCATTATCGATCTGTGGGAATGTGGTAGCTTTAAATTCTTTTTGTCACATTAACTTTCAATTAACTTCCCAAAAAGAACCATTCGGAAGGATTGGCCGTCAATGAAGATTTTACTGCGAGATAAATTGATAGGTCGTAGAAGAATGCGAGGACTAAGAGATGGAAAACACAGTTAATCGCCCTATAGAAAAATGCATTAAGATGTATGGGATTTCAAAGATTTCATTTGTCATTTATACCAGCTAAATGAGCAGGTTACCAACTTTTGAGATTGACTGAATAATATCATGTGTGGAATTGACTTACATTGCGTTTCAAGCCATTTGTAGAATGTGTCAAGCATGTGGTATGTCTTCGGGGTCACGAGTTGTAGGAAAGTCATAATTTACTATCAAGAATGTAAATTTAATATAAATGCACGTTTACAATTCAAAAATTTAAATAATTGGCTTTAAGCACACATAAATGATTTCATATAATAAATTTCCCATTATTACTTGGTACATGTTTAACTATTGCTACTATTTATACTAAAACGTTCGTATTTTAAAGTTTTCGAAAGTCCAAACAAAAAAAATCCATCAAATGCACCATTCGATTGAAAACGTACCTTTTGTGAAGAGGAAAATTTCAATTTCATTTACCGCAGAAAATACGGTTAAGGTTTTCCCTTAAAAGTATCATCAAAAGGATTCATGAGTGTACGTCTTTTTTCCCATCCTTCCTCCCAGCAGGACCGTCGGAGACATAAATTCAGGAGCCAGTCGTTCAGTTGGTGTGTGTACCTCGTAAATCACGTCGGTGCGCTGCAATTCGATCGTTCTTTCTGTGAAGCTTCCCTGCCATTCTGATGCATAGGATTGGTATTGCAACGCTCGCGTTAAATCCGCTTGTGATCCCGCCACTTCCCGTGCAAACCATTTGCACCTTGAAAAATAAAACTTTTGTTAGATTCCAGGCAAATCGTTAAAACGTTAAGCAACTCTTTAGCAAATTTACCCGTTTCACTGCATACATTGACCGGGAAAAATACCGACTCTAATGGGAGAAAGTTAGACGAGAAAAGAAGAAATGGGAGCGCCTGGTGACTATGCAACACTTTGTGATCAGATGTCGTGCAGTGTAGATAGCCTATCGAACATCAGGGGAATCAGTCGGCTCTGCGTAGGAAAGAAAGTATTAATTCCATTTCGTTTGAAAGGGGCATATTCAAACGATTTACGATTTCTAAACACAGTATTGATGATAATATTGATCTTTTCAATCGAAGTAACTTGTGCGCACAATGTGTTTTCACCTGTAAATGACCTAGTTTTTAAAGATTTTATGCAATACTTCCCAACTTTTTCCAGTGGGTACAGTTGAGCGCAATTCTCATGATCCGAGTTCTCATATTTAAAGTCATATTTGAATTTATTATTATTTCATGCACTCAAAAAATTCTGCTTAACTTGAATCACCGTTCGGATTTCTGTTTATTTTGACCCCCGAAAGTAATTGCTGGCAAAACATTCGTTTCCTTGTCGTATTGACTAACCGGGTTCTTTGAATAATAAAAGTGAGTGCATTGAATTTGAATTAACTTTATATTTAAAAATGTTTCCCTCCGGGTCAACATATTCTTCCTGTTCATTGTTAGATTGCACGTTTTTTCTCGTTCCCTACACTCAGCTTGGACTTATTTTCTATAATTTTAATTAACTAAGATGTTGTTTTTTTGTATCTCTCTATTTCTCGTATTTCTTGAATAGTCTAAGATAAACTCTTTATATTGATTAAAAAAAGTTCAAAACCGGCTACTCTCCTACAGTGAATTTGCACCTACGAGCAAAAAAAAGTCCGAATATTGATATTTACTATATTGAGAGTACATGAAAAATGCTACTTTCGATAATAATATTGATAGTTGATACAGAGACTGCCACTGAATTCAATGAACTCCATTCTTTGTTCATTCTACTCATAGATTGCTTAAATTTATTACAAAGAGGAATATGTGATATTGGTTTGGGAGATATGATATCAAGAGTAAAGAGATATCGTATTTCAATAAACTGTTTTATTCTCTTCATCCTACAAACTCTCTTGGGTCCCAAAATTATCACGGCAGGCGTATACATTTACGTGGATATAAAATGTGTAAAATAAAGGGAAATTCATTTCTACATTTTTAGAGGATAGGTACAAGGAATTGGTTGACTGAAGGGAATGGAAATTAATAGAGAATGAGAATGAAAGTACGATATACGTAATAGCTATTTGACTTTAAAGGTTTTACAGAAGTGTGAGGGATTATATTTATGAATAAAATAATGATCAGACAGGTAAAAATGCAAATAATAATGTGGCTTTTGGGTGAGCATCCTCATTAAGAGTTACGTAATAAAAAATAATATTAATAGCGACCAAATCACACTTATTTAGCATAAAACCGTAGCCCAATGATATCAGAAGAATCGGATATTGAGAGTAATTAATGCTTGAAGGGCAAGTAAAATCGAAATAGTGTTAACTTCGTAATTACTCCTAAGAAGTGGGAGCCATTATAATAGGCTATCAGAAGCTCCCAGTAGTGGTTACTATAACCATAATTTCATCAAAAATTTCGATGATGGAGTCATTCTGAGTCAAATGTGTTGTTTAGATATTTTTCAGGCAGTGTAAAAGGAAATCCTAATCGATAACTTTAATTTAAAAGTATTAAGAACAAACAAGCACCCATCAAGGATTTAAATTTTCAGTGAAATTGCATTAAAAGTGTAAACTATGCGTGAAATCAGATCTTAACCAAAAAGAAAAAGATTGATGGGTGATTTTATTATGTATGACAGGTATAAATTACTAAATTGTAAAAAAAATCAGTGCTGCAATAAAAACCAGCTTGAATATAAGTCACCAAGAAACAGAATCCTCTGATGCATCAAAAAATAAAAAAGACAAGAAATTGGAGAGGGACGGGAATATATAAAGATTGAAACTGTCGACTGTTTGGTCTTCGCACACACCCCTCAAAACAACAAAGGTCCAGAAATGAATACTAAGAGGGTTATACAACCGAAGACAAAGCCGAATACGTGAAAATCTTAAGGAAAAGGTCTTTTGAGCAGTCCAATAATCTTGGAGTGTGCGTATGAATTAGAGAGGCTCTCGCTGTTATGGGGGTGCCTTGAGACGAGAAATGGCTCGTTTCAGGCGAAGCCAGGAAGCAAAAGACTCAAGGAGGCAGGGCGGATAAGGGCGAGGGAGGAAGGCGGAAAAGAAGACGTTAGGGTAGAGACTGAGGAGGTTCGGCATGGCAAAAGGGTGAGGTCGAGATCGGTGAAGAGTAGTTAATAAGAAATATGGACGATGTAGAAGCCACAAAAAAGAAAGACAGCCTCAAAGACTAAGGAAGAGAAAGAAGAGGAGGGGGAAGTCAGGGCTGTATCGAGAGGTTTTCAGAGGGAGCGGTTTCGTTTCGGATTAACTCCTCTTATGCGCGGTTATAGGTGGAATTGGACGAGGAAAGGAGAAAAGAGAGCACCGATGAGGGTGGTTGCGTGCCCCCGGCAATAGGCGAAAGAGGAGACGAGAGAGAGCGAAGAGTGTTAGGTAGATGAAAGGCGGGAGACCGTGGGTGAGTTGGAAGGATGCGAGAGGAGTCGGAAAGAGAAATGAGAGAGGGAAAGAATGAAATCGGCGTGGGTGGCGGATGGACAGCACGCGTGGGGGAAGGACGATGGAAAGGGAGGTGTCTGGGAGGAGAAGTACGGATAGGGGGAGTTTGTGTATAGAGCGACGGTGAGGATTCGGGGAGGCAGAGGGAGAAAAGAAAGGGGGGGATAGGGAGACCAGTTCCATCCCTTAAGTATGCTTTTATGTGGAGTCCCGAGGGCGGCGGTAGGGGATAAGGGCGCCGGCAATCCGAGTTTGGGCGGAGGGAATTTAGAATATGAGGAAGAGGGGGGCGCTGGATGGGGCGGAGGAGGGTAGAAGAATGGCGAGGATGGGGTAGAGAGGGAGCGGTGGACAGGGAGGGGTTAACGGGGGGGGCTCGGAAGGAGAGAGAGGCAACCGGTAAATCAGGGCGGAATGTGCAAGCCACGTGGAGGGGATGGAGCGGCGGAGGGTATGGCGGCGGCCGTGGCTCATGGTTTAGGTCTGGAGTTTAGCGGCGGGGGAGGAGGTGGAGTGAAGGGTATCGGAGAAGGGGTCGTGGTAAAGAGAGAAGGCAAGACATCCACGCCGAAGGGTGGGGTCGTACTCACGGGTCTTGGGGGGCCGGGGGTGACGTCTCCGAAGAAAGCACACAGAAGAGACGGATGGAGGGTGGGGGAGAGCCCTCCCTCGGAAGGATCTCTTAGGGGTTGGAAGAGGAATATGGGGGAGGGGCGAGACGACCGAGGGTGGTTCTCGGTTGGGGTTCGAAGTCCAATGCCGAAGGAAAAGATTGTATGGCAGTCCTTGGGGTTATGTGAGGGAGGGGGTAAGTGGGAGAAGAGAGCAAGTAAGAGGATGGGAAGAGTTTTTGGGGTGTGGCAAAGGGGGACGGACAGGATAGAAGTGCGGGGAGTAGGCTGGGGAAGAGTGAGCGGAACAGGCGGGAGATAGAGTCAGAGGGGGTGGCGGGAAGGGAGAGAGATTGTGTGGGGCGGGAGTTGATGTTCGTTGAAAGTGTGAGAAAGATGAAGGGACGACGGGAGAGAGGTCGGAGACTACAGGAGAGAGAAAGAGAGAGTTTGAGAGTAAGAAGCGCAAAGTGGGAAAGTTTTTTAATTGTTGAGGGATGGAGGGTAGGAGTGGCCACGGGAATGAAAGGGGTGCTAAAGGGAAGAAGGACGAAGGCAGACGAGAAACAACGAGGAGTCTTGGCAAAGGAGGAGTATATAAGGCGTCAGTTTTGTTTAAGGAATGCTGTGGGGCTTTTCCCCAGGAGCAGAATGTTTTCAAAGAAAACTGTTTGCGCTCGAAGAAGGCAAAGAAACGAAGTGGACTAGTTTTAGAGGAAACTCAACTTCTTTGCCGCACAATATTAAGGCGAAAAGGAAAATACGTGCTAAAGTTGTAATTTCCCTCTTGGTGGAAGGGATATTAGAAAGTGGGGAATACCGAGCTAATGTAGAGATTTACTTCTCTTGCTCAAGCAATTTGTCTTGATAAAGAAACATTATGCTAGAAATGTTGCCAAAGATGGTGATAGAGTATTTAAAGGATTTATGACTTAAATATTATTTAACTGCGGCAAAAAGTGCATGGTTAACGATATCCGAATATCCTTTCCTAATTATTATTAAAATTATTTCACTATTCTATTTCCTTAATGTCATTATCCTCTAAAATTTGAATATCAGAACCAGAATTGCGTATTCATTTTGAGCTTGTTAAAAATTATAATGAAGCAATGAAGGTTCGTTTCGTTGAATTTAATTGGTATCAAATTTTTCAGACGCAAAATTCATTTAACCTCTAGCTTCGAAACACTCATTCATGTGACTCATCTGAAAGTTTTATATTTATGCCGAATTATCTGAAATGCTTGTCAAAAAAATTAGAAATTTAATTTATGGAGTTATTTTACATTCGTTGCCTTGCGTACTCGTCGAATTCTATACTATGGAATTAAAAGTGCATACAGCTCAAAACAAAATATTAGTTCGCATTGTGCCATAAAATTTGAGAGAAATATTAAAATTAATCAAAATATACCATCATCCCGTATGTTTTAAAACCATTGTGGCGTCCAGGAAGCCACCCAGAAGTTTAAGATTATTAACGAAACCAATTATATTCAATAGCTCGTCGATGCAACGGAATGTACGCTTGTTTCGCGAGCGCTGGGAAATATTCATGCAAACGGAAAGTCAGCGAGTGGATCACGGATTAAATTGATTACGTTACTCTCACCTTCCCCCCTACAATTCATTCGAAAACATTTCCTTGTCCCCAAAACCCAATCCATCGTCTACTCCCTGCTTCCTGCTCCTTCCTCGACTATCTCTCCGAGAATATTTTTCTCGCTCCCCGTAAACCATTCAACCTCACCTCGGATATATCCATCGCCTTATACACGGCTCTAATTCAAAAGGAGAGTCTGAGGGATCGAGAGTGAGAGAAAGAGAGATTTGGAGAGAGCGAGCAAGCCGGGAGGAGACGAGCTGTGTATTCACTTTCAATCAACAAAGGGCCATGGAGACTTAAAGGGAAGACAAAAACAACAAGGGGATATCGGAGTAAATGGCGTGTGAGAGGATGAGAGGAGAAAGAAAGCGAGAACAGAATGACTCGACTGGTTATTTTTGTTTGAAATGAGGGATAGTGGGGGAGGGGTGACCCGGGCCGTGGAGAGGGGGGATTTTCGTGTGGAGGGGAGGAGAGAAGACGGGAAACAGTCGCAGTCACATCGGAAACGGAAGTGCAGCCTAGTGTGATGGCGCTGCTCTCGGGGACGAACGGGGAGGGGCAGATGGGGTTGGGAAGGGGAGACGGGAGTCAGGACGGGACGCAGAAAAACACTCGGGTGGACTCAGCAATTTCTGAAATCCAAGATGCCACCTTGAAGCAAGAAAGCGAGCTTCTGTGAGGGAAAGCTACTTCCGACTTAAAATCGAATCTGCTCGTAAATGACCTAGAAAAGGAACACGTTTCGGATGTTGTCTATCGTTGCACTCAATTTCGCATAACTTCATTCCCTGACAACATTTTGACGACACTTACGGCGACATGTTATTGTAGTCAATTCACAAGTGACTCTCTCACAAATATTTCTAGAAATGCCTTGAACATAAAATTAAATCAGTTTTCATTTATTGCAATATGTTTTCAGTGCTGGAGAGAGTACATGGAGAATTACTGGTAGGTAGGTCATCAAATCGTTGGTGTAGATTTTTCTCTAAATGCATTCATATGCTAGTTCATGAAAAGAGAATAATAAAGGAGTTGATAAATTTGATCGACATAAATATTGGGAAACCTCCTGAGCACGGCAGAAAAAGTACAATGGTTGGTGTTCGGCAAAAATATGGAAAATTAATATTGAGACTTCGCATGGTATACCCCGACGTGAATAGGGATGAAGATGCCAAAACTAAACATGAGAGCTGATCTCTGGAATAAATTTAAAAGAGTAACAGTTTACTGTAGTCCGTGATTTATTTTTTTTCTTGCGCGCCTTTAAATTTTTACACTGGTTTGAACTTAATCAAAACTTAAATCACTTCGTATGTATTTTATAAACTCGACCCGCGATGCGAGAATTAAAGCACGGGATTTGCACTTCGACTCCGACCATCGCCACCAATTGAACGACCCAGAGAGAGAGTCGGGGCGCGGCTTTCGATCCTCTCTATAATTTCAGCAAACTGTACTTGACGTTGACTCATCACGGCGCATAGGAAGGGAGAATCCGGCCGTGGCCATATCGCTCGGTCAGGCCGTAAATCCGACTCCGCGGGGAATCGAACCCGGCAGAGACGACAATCAGCCGTACTTCCCATTCCCTCCCCTTCCCGCTCCCATAGCCTCTCTCCCTCTCACCATCACGCGCGTGGAACAATCGCAGGGGATATCGGCGGGAGGTGGGGGATCGGAACGACTTGGTGCGTGCAATGTTTGTGTGTCTAGTGGGCTTTTCCTGATGAAAGGGGAGGCGGTGGGAGAAGGAGAGAGAGAGAGAGAGAGATGGAAGGAAGGAGGAGGAGGAGGCTATAAAAGGAAAATGGTGGGCCGGGGGATGGAAACCGTATGCATCGGCGTTGGGCTGGGGGTATAGCCGGAGAGACTCGCGCGGGAGGGAGCGGAGGGAAGACAGTAGTCAAAGAAAGGAGTTCTACATGCGAGCGAGGCGGAGCGAACGGATTCGGGGAGGGGTCGAGGGGGAATTGCGGTCGCGGAGGAGGGTGAGGAACAGAAGTAATAAACTGGGAGGTCGAGAAAGACGGAGGAGGGAGCGAGAAAATTTAGTGATGACCGCAAACACAACACGAGAAAAAGAGCTCCGATTGTCGCTGCTAAGGGTTTTCCAGGGAGAGGAGTGCGGGAGGTGGTGGAAGTAGGGACACGAAGTGGTGTCGGTGACAATAAATACCGGGGCACAATTACATTTTTCTCGGAGGTAGAGAACGAGCATTGAAACGCATATGTGTGTAAGTGTATGAGGGGGAATGGCATAAAGATTCTGAGCGTCCTGGTTAAGTAGAGGAAGAAAGCCGCAATGAATTATTAGGAAGGGCTTTTTGGCCAGAATTGGAAAATACTATGAGGAGAGAGGAGCAGATGACGGTTTTCATGGATCCAGAGGTCTAGGGAAAAGGAAGAAGGGGAGCGGAAGAGAGTGCCGGATGGGGGATTGTTTGAGAGGTTGCGGGGTGGTAGTCAGTAGCAGGATGTCTCCTTAGACGTATATAAGGGGAGTTACGAGCAGACATATGGCTATTGGGCGTATTGCAGAGAAATGGAGTCCACAGGAAGGGCTTTTATTGGACTGACATAAATACTTTTAGGGGAGACGAGAAGAAAATAAGGTATTGTATCCCATTATGCTGTAAGTGGTCTTCCTTAGGCTTTGTCAACTCGATGGTAACACTACCGGATAAGATCCATGCTATATTGTATGAAAGATAATATGAATATTAATGTAAAACGATTCAAAAGAGATATATTTTAATGAAAGTATTTGTAGCATTAGCTCGAATAACTTCATTACATAGCTTGTTAATGAAAAAGAGGTCCTTACTAGATTTCTTCTCCTTATTTAACACAATTGCTTATAAAATATGGTAGTAATGAATAGCGAAGTGTATCATTAGATCCTATTGAGGTTAATATATTAACATGTTGAACATTTTAAAGGATGGAGGACGATGAGAAATTTTCTATTACAAGTTTGGATTGCCAGAATATTAAGACTTATTTTCTACCTTATATATGACGTAAATTTAATATGACTTTGTTAATTTTGGCATGGTAGTAAAATAAATCAATGAAGTTCATGCTGCATAGATGAAATAATTCAGTAACTGAGAGGTCACAATATTAATATCAAGCATGCGATTCATACATGGACTGTCAAAACTGTTTCTGACTAAGGTCTATTTCAAATAATTTAATCGATGAAAACTAAACTCTTTAAGTCCCCCTTCCAAATGTTATGAAAAATAACACATTAAGGATGATATTTTATCTTTGCTGGTAACAATATTTATCTAGTGTTTAGATAATTACGTAGCATGGAAGTGATGAAGAATATTTAATTTGCCAGTTATCTGAATTTCGTCCCGTGACAAGAAGTTCTGTCGCCGAGTTTCGGTCAAAATTAAGATTCAAAGATTTACGGTAGGCTAAGAATCTGTAAATTTGGTCAGAGTAAAACTTCAAGGACAATGGCGTCGTATTTGCCAACCAACTCATTAAAAAAATAACGACAACACGTACCGGTAGAGGAAATTTGTTGTTTTACCTCTGGGTTGAACCATGGCTGTTACATCATCGGAAGAACTAAAAAAAGGATTATTGGTGCCTGGTATTTATGAGTCGTTGGTGTGCAAATTTCTGAGACTCTAATTCATCATCATACTCTTTCCATATTAATTTAAATAATATATTTTTAACATTTCATACCATTGATAAGCGTTTACGTGAATGCCACCACAAAGTCGTCTTCAGCAATTGAGTAACACCAGAAAGTTGTTCACCGTTGTTAAAAATTTCAACAAAATTGAAGATTTAGCATTATTATTTTATCTTATTATTACCTTAAAGGGTCAGGCTACACTTTGTGGAAGTTTTTTATATCCATCAAAAGGCAAGAGGGAACGTACTTACTTTTAGTACAATGTGTTTTACCATTCCGTATCACGGTAAAACGCGTAGTGCCAAACCAAATAAATCCTATGGAAAAGTAGGTCCACTCTTTCATTTGACTCTGTGCTTTAGTTGAAGATCGGATTGTAATGTAACCAATGCATTTGCTCACCGCAGCAAGGTTCAGAGTTCAAATTCAAATGGCTGTGAATTTATCAACCTCGACTCGACTACAGAGTGAAGTAACCATCTGGAGTTGTATATCTGCTCGGCATGTTGATTGTTGACATTTGAAACTGTTATTAGCATCAGTTTAAATTGCACTAAGTTATTTTAATGTACTGGACGCCTCCCATTTCATACCCTACACGAACCATGTAATATAGTAAATATAGAATCCGGTTATCATTCAGGATAGAATTCGGGATATCACCAAAAGTCTTTAGATGCTAACGAATGGCTAAACTATAAGCCATAAATTATATTTTCCTGTCAATATCTGTTGACTAGTACCTATGCACCATGGTATTAATATTATGTACACTAAATACTTTTGAAGATTGATGAAGTAGATTGGAAGTAACAGACTTTCTTGTGAAAGAAAAAATTCAGCTCTTTCCTCATTTTAACAGTTCTTTAATATCTATCTATTCAGGAATAGATTGGCTTCCATTAAATTTAACTTTTTGTGGATAAATATTCGGCATTCACTTGATACTGAATTTATTTGGATATCATGAGCGTAACAAAAATTATAATATAAAGATCATATCTTTTGAACTTGGTAATATATAAATCATGTTTTGGACTTATATTTTGCAGGGGAAGAGTTATCGATTCTCGAATTTTATTTTACCAATTCTTCACATTTGTTTTGGATTGGTTTTATTTATTGCTGCACAATATTTAAGTTTTCATTTCACCTTTCACATCGAGCTTCCTTTAAAGTCGGCTCTTTTCTTTCACTTTTCTCGTATTCCTATCCCCATTTCCAATCCCGCGGCGAACAGCAAAATTCCGGTGACTTTACCGGCAATTTCGGGAAGAGTGGAAATGAGAGGCAATAGGAAAAGGTATAGAGAGGGGGTACATTTTAGATTCTGAAGCACCGGTGGGAAGATAGGCTTAGGCCAAACGTATACTTTCCCAAATTGGACCATCGGGAAACGCTTGAGTTTTACGGCCATATTTTTTTTCTTTCTCTTAAGGACTTCTCTCTCTCTCTCTTTTCTCGCCATTTACCTGCCTCTCCCATTGGGCATCCGAGTGCCCTTCTCAATCCTTTTCCGTATTTCCCAATCCTAGCAGACTTATTTCCCGTTCTCTGTCATTTCGATATCTCTGTCACATCCGATTTACTCTCCCCTCCGTCTTCATCTGTTTCCACTCCTCATCCTTCTTCCCTCCTTCTATGCCTTTGCTCGCGTTTCTCCATTAACCGCCAGTCGACAAGACTTACTTTGCATTTGGTATCCTTTTTTATGGCCCCACTGAATTGCGGTCGAATATGGGAAACCGGTGCCTTTCTCCTCACTTTGAATGATCCTACAAACCTGAGGAAATTACAACTTTCCGGGATGCCATCATGTTCCTTTCGCGCTGTCAAAGGAGGCAAGGAAAATGTTGGCTTATATTCAAAATCGCGAGTTACGATAACTGCCTAATAAACCAAATGGTGCGTCGCTACGGCCTCCAGCATAGATCGTGCTAAAATATACTTAAAGTTAAGGGTTTATTTATGAGTAGATGGTGAATCTGGTAAGTGATTATATGATTATCCATTTTTTTTAATGAACAAAATAATACTTTATTGCACCCTTCCATTGAGAAAGTGCTAAGAAAAGGAAAAGAGATATTACCAATTCTAAATTATTCACAAGCACTGGCTCACTTTCATTTTGGCTCCTGTTATATTTCATTCTTCTTAATATCGATTGCGTTTAGTGCCTATGAGTGTTTGCTGATTATAATGTGTTTCTAATAAAATTTGTGGAACATCAATTCAATAACCAGTCTTCACAATATGACGTGCGTAATAGTTTGTAGGCATCATCAAAATACACCTACCTTTGATAGGTAAATTATCTGTAATGAGTGCGATGAATGTAATTTATTGCTCTATTTTATGCAATTGTTAGCTGTTGCGTTAATCTTACAGAAAATCCAATACCAATGTTCGAGTTCTAAAGAAAAGAGCCAATAACATAGAAGGACATGGTATCTGTGGAGTATCGTTTAGTGAATGAGAAAAACGGTACTCGGAAGGCATTATTGGTATAGTCGTTTGGTAAAATTCAATTTGAGTGAAATTTCATTCATCGATTGAAGATATCAAATAAAAATAGGCACTACTTAAATTTAAAATGTATTAAAAAATTTTTTAAAAACCATAAACACAATAATCAACTCGAAAGTTGGTTTGGTAGATGATGGTAGAGCTCACTCATGTACCAAGCCCGACGGCGTGTGAATATTCACACATCAGGGTAGGGGGGCCAGTTCCTTTCCCTGTGTCAGATATGGTTTCCCAAGTAGATCTGGTACCCGAAAAATCAATTAGCTTGGGTGGAGCTGCAGGTGCCCAGAGTTCAACGCTCTACCCACTGGACCACCACGACAATAAGTCTACACAATTTCATATTTAGTACGTCAAATGGCAAAAATTATTTGGATAATATATCATCTATTTACGATTATACTCGTCATTATTTGGTAGGGATAAACGTTATTAATCAGCAAGGGGATACCGTGACCTACTAATCACTATCAGTGTTAACTCCCATGTTACAAGTTGTAAGATTCAGGGAAAACGTAGAGAGAACAAACACATCCATGAAAAATATAAAAGAAAGACGAATAAAATATTATTTGTATTCCGAAATTTATTAAAATTTAAAACGTAGAGGTTTATTTTTCAAGAATAAAAATGAAAAAAATATAAGGTACCGTAGGGAGTATTAATTATGCGTATATGGTGTAATCCCACATTCATTAAATTTATTTTAAATGTAAATAGAGGTTAACTTTTGAATTGGCATTGCTTTAATTAACAATACATACATTCGGGCAATTTACTAAGAAATACGATATATAAAATTGTCCATTCAAACATGTGGAACAATAATTAACGTCATTATTTTTTTTCTATTGAGTCGCAGCTTTTTTTGTACACTTCTTAAGATCTAGTTGAACTTTGACTTGTCATGCAGTAGTAGTTTTTATGGGAGGCGACCGACAGCTAAGGTCATTTGCCCCATTACGGATGGATGGGAAAGGAAGGGTTGAGAGAAACCCGGCGTTGGCATTAGCCTACTCCTGTCGAAAGGGGTCTGGTTGCCCTGCAAAGTAATATCCTAATCGACTAAACACCGATTCCCGGCGCGAGATTTGAACCCGTGGTCTTTGGGTTAGCAAGCGAGCGCATTATCCACTTGAATCACCCGGCCGAGAGTCATTTAAGTGGGTAACCCGATCGATATAAAAATCTACTCACAAAAATAACTCGGGTATGAAGGAATTCTATTATAATAAATCTAATAATTTAAAGTGTACCTGAATATAGGATTAATAAAAAAATTATCAGTCCATGGGACCTCCTTCATTCGTAAATCTTAAGTGGTTGAATAATTTTGCAAACTTGAATCCCCTGATTTTGTCGTCGTCCCTGATTATATGAGTAAGTACATGCTTAGCTATCTTTAAGAAGTGGTACAGAAAGGTTTTTCCCTTGGTGGACCCTGTACCGGGTGTCGTCAGAATTCACAGCACTCACGCGTCCCCCAACCCCTGCCTCTGGACCTCTTCTCATCTTCCCGTCTCTTCGCAGGAGCGGCGGCGGCTTCTCGCCTCTACGTCGAGGCGATCACGAAACTCGCCAGACAGGCACAGCAGGGGAGCACGTGGGGAGGATCAGCTGATGTCGGTGAGTAGAAGCGCCATCTCATCGTCAACATCATCTCCGTCGTCATCATCATCGTCTCGTTACTGCCATTAGCACACACGTGACCTTTGTGTGCGTGCTTGCGGTCTCTCATCTGCACTTAACCCGCCCCTCCCTCATCCACTCTCCTCCCTCTCTGTCTCTCTTCCCTCCTCCTCCAAAGCACACTGCCTCTCCGCCCGTCATCGACCCATCGTCATCTCACTTCTCTCTCTCTCTCCTTCCCTCTCGAGCCGAAAATCCCTCGCACTCCCCAAACGGGAGCCACCCGTCCCACCCCCAAAACCAAGAGCGATGCAGCTTTAATGGGATCCGAATCGCAAACGTCCCCTTAACGCATTGAGTGAATTGGATTTCTCTTATTAAGTGGTATGAAATATGCCCCCCATGCATCTCGGCGAAGGTTTAAAGAGATTTCGACGTGCCTCCGGTTGTTGGCTCGCCTCTCCCCTCCCGACGGAGGTGAGCTGGTGGGTTGCCAACGTTGTCGGCGCCGCCCAGGTTTCATTTTTCCCGCGGAGAATTCACCGCTCTGCTTCCCATCATGGGAAATGCAAACTGTTTGATATGGCTTTCCCGTGAAATGTCGGTCGATCCACTAAATAATGTTTGTGTTACATAATTAACATAATTTCCTCGTGATCACTTATCGTACTATTTTGCGCATAGCATGCTCTTAACATGCTTTTATGAGCAGTGCGCCTGTATGTTGAGCCAAGATACATTTGATCGTAGTCTTTCGTTTGCATTGCGGTGCTAATTTTATTTTTGAAATAAGGTATTCCAAGTGAAAAAAATTTCGCGAATAGTGTTATGAAAAAAACATCATTAACGAAAATGAAAATTTTAAAATTATAACTCACGTTATTTGTAACCCAAAGGCTAATTGCCTAAGATGGCCATAGCGATCTATGCATATCAGGTGGCCCAAAAATTTACATTTCATTGAACTATGATTATTATTAAGTTATCTACCGGTTAAGGTACGTTTTGGGTGGACACAACTACCAAATGAATATTTTGTAACTCCTAACAAAACACAATCCAGCAACCTTACTCTACATTAAGTCCTTCATCATCTCTGTGTACTTCCTTCCTCCCTTCATCCCGTCCAACACCCCTATCCTGTTCCTGCCCTTTCCTCGTTTGCCTAACATTCTCTCATCTATTACAGTTTTTAGAATCCCACTGCCTACCAATACGCCCTTCATCAATTTTTCTTACCTCCTCAGAATTTCTCCCAGCAAACCCGTCTCCTCGCCCACCAAAGCTAGTACTTCCTCATTTATTTTCCTTTCGGTCCATTTCTCCTTCTCCATCCCTCTCCACCCTATATTTCAAAACCCTCCAATCTACGTCTATCCTCTTGCTTCAGTGACCACGTTTCCGCACCGTACATCACTACGCTCCGTATCAAAGTTTTTACGAGTCTTTTCTTAACATCCTTACTCAACGTCCCTGTCATCAACTTCCTCCTCCTTGTGAAAGCCTCTTTACTTAGCGCAATTCTTCTCCTTACCTCCCTACTTCTTTGACCATTTTGGTCCAAAGCACTTCCTAAGAAGAGATAGGTTAAAGTGTTTCACATTCTCTAGTTTTTGTCCTTCTCTTTCAACGTTTAGCTTAGCCTTTTTCTTTCTAAAAAATTGCATAACCTTTTGCTTTATTTATATTGATCCTTTTCCCATATCTATCGCACTGAACCTCCAATTCACTCAGCAATGCTTGCATCCCCTTGGCTGACCGACCAACTCCAGCTTGTTCAACAGCAACCCTAACTGATTTTACGAATTCTCCTCCAACTGCCCCTCTAGTCTATTCCTATTTTTTGCATTATACTCAGGAGTTTTTCTAATTCACTATATTCTCTTTTTTGCCTTTATTCTCGCCTTTTCGATATCTACAAAACAGGCAAATACGTCCTGATTGTATTTTATATTCCTCTCGATTCTCTTCCTACCAAATTTACTTAAGCCTTTTAGTAGTTCCGCAAGAATGTTGTCCATCCCCATGGCCTTATTTTTTTTCATCTCCCTTAATGACCTTTCTATCTCATCGTCGAGTATGCCTGGAATTAAGCTATCCTTTTTGAAATTCTGAAGGCGATATTCCTCTGAATATATTTCAGAATCTATACGAGAACAGTTGTTTGGATAAAATAAAGATTATGTATATTCAATTGCAATAAGTAATAGCGACGATGAAAATTTAAATTGGTTACTCTTATTCGTGTTTAACGCTAAGTCGATCTATTTCAGCCAATCTTCGTCAGTTTATTGAGTTCATAGAACCCCAATGAATACCACCTCGCCATCTACACAGCTTCCCTACGTTATCCTTGCAACTCGCAAGAATCACATCATTAATACGTAATTCGATCGGGAGCGGTTGAATTCCCGGAAGGGAGTGGGGTAGACGATGGACAAAAGAGGCAATAAGGGTAGCTCACCAAACAGTCCTGATCTCCACTACGGCGGGACGAAATTCAACTTTTAGGACCACAACTTTCAGAGAGGCGTAAGACAGCCAAGCCTATTCAAATGGTTTAGCCTCCGCTCCGAACCGCCCTCCTCCCAGCCTCCCTGTCCTGCGAAATACCCACTCTCCCCTCTCCTAACTTCTTTTCCTCACGGCGAGCATGCACACCGGCGAGTTTCGACTGATTAAAATTTAATGCTCTCTTCGCATACCCTAGCGAGCTCAATTCCCTCCGTTTGCACTCCCCGAGTTCGAACCCCTTTACCTCCTCCTCTCTCTCTCCTCGTGCTGAAAAACTTTTCGAGAGATTTCGGTCGACCTCCTTTCCTTCTCACCTTCCTTCAACTCCCATTCACTCACCCCGTACTTCTTTTATGTCCCTACAACCCCATTCCCTCCCACACCGCCCTCTCTCTGGGGATGGCTTTTCTCCGCGCCAACTTCTCCGTGCAGTCATCCGTTAGTCTGTTCGGGAGAGAGAGAAGACCCGTTCGATGCGTCGTCGTCCAACCTAGTCCTGGACCCGCGCACGGCCAGGTCTCCATTCCCCGTCGCCACGCAATCTCTTCCGCTCTCTCATTCCCATTTCAGTTCCTTCATCAGCCTATCCCACATCATCGTCTGTCTCACACTCCCCATCTAGACCATTTCGTTCCGGCTCCTTTGCTGTCTTTCCACCGACTCTCCAGCCCACACACCCACACACGCATCCAACCAACGGACCAAGCGACCAACCTGCCGGCAGGCCCCGTCCTTCACCGCCTCCTCCTCCCTCAGGAATCCGTTTCCCCTCTGGACTCCCGTCGCTTTGATTCCTTCCTAGTCCTCTCCTGAGGGAGAGGGAGGGAAAGTTTCGTGAGGCGGACCGTGGCTGGGGAGATCTCTCCAACACCCATGAACGCTGTCGCTACCTCCTCGCCAAAGGAGGATGAAGCCCCCCCCTCCTCGGACCATTCCGTCCTTCACTCCTACTCTATCCTCCCTCAGTCCCACACGCCCACTCCGACATGGGCTTCGTGCTTCCTTCCCCCCGTACCACCATTTCAGCTCCCCGGCTTCCTTTTCTACGTAAAGCACATTCTTTATTCCTCCATCTCCTTTCGAATCTCCGCGGTTGTTGGAGGAGACATGGAGGCTCCTTGGATCGCTGCGATTTTTAGCAAATTGAATGGGAAATTGTTCTCAGATGTGTAACTATTACATTAATTCAAAGAAAATAGCACATCCTTCGGACTTGTGCTGGACCAGTTTTTGCAATGAACATTTAAATTAAAAATTTCAATTAATTTTGTTTTATTTTAGATGAAATAGTAGTTATAAAAATTTGGAAATATCTAGTAACCGGAAAACGTGCAGTGAAGGTGTCATTAAAATCATGCTAAAATAGTGAAACCTTGCTACGAATAAATGGTACGAAAACTCAATGTTTCATACCATTGGCTCATGGAATCATTTTATCGACAGCTAAAATTGGTTTAAATTTGTAAATATTTCTTCTGCTGTTACACTTTATTTATTTGGTTGAGATAATTCTCTAATGAAGTTTTGTCCTGCTGAAACGCTTTTCTTGATTTGTTGTCTCCCTATTAATAAGGAAATCCAAGTAGAAGTCAATATCTATCTTATATCCACTGTTTTATAAAGATTAGTGATACTTTTTAAAGTGAACCTCCATAAGAAATAATAGTAATCAAGGAACAAGGCATTGACAGTTTACTCTTTTGCGATGTTCTATACGAATGATGAAAGTGGATAGGAAGGGTAAAAAATGAAGAAGTGCCTGCTGCTAGGAGTAAATGAAGAGAGAAGCCTATGGAGAACGTTCACAAGAAGGAGAGAGAAAATGATTGGGCATAATCTGAGGAGCGATAATTTGACGCGGACCATAATTGATGTAAATATGCGTTGAGTTGAATACAGAGGCAGGCCTACGACGGATTACTAGACGTAGTCAATGTAAAATTTCGGTGCAAGGTGCTATGAGGGACTGAACAGATTGGTAAAGGGCCAAGTAGATTGAAGAGCTGCTAAAAACCAATTCTCGAACTTATAGCCTGTGACTTATAACTTACATTCTTTGAAACTGTGCAAAATAACTTCTATATTGTTTACTGTGACCTATCTTGAATACGTTTTTCAAAATAATATTTCGTTCAATAATTTTAATCTCACGTAACACTACCTTTCATAAAAAAATTCCATTTTCCTAATTTAATCTGCCTTTCTATGTCAATTTGTCATTTAAAGCTATTTCCTCTTGTCCACGCTGTTGGAATTCCCAAATTTCTAAACCATTACGTGAAATTATGAGCCAATTTTTGCTACTCCTTAAACATCTGGGCCCTGCATGAGAATAGTTTTATGACAGCATTTGAACCAGATCTTCTATTCGGCGCTGCATCTTCTATTCTTTCTGCCCCTGGAATCGGCCTCTTTAAAGTGCTCCAATCTGCTTCTTAGATCGCTATCCAACCACGAGTTATACTGGAAAGGGATTGGTCGGGTGAAGAAACTAACCAAGGAAATCTAATTCCGAAAGAGGCTTCTTCCAGAAGAGTATAGAAGGAGACTACGAGGTGAAGTAAATGGTAGTGGGGCATAGAAATGACGCGCAAATAGAGATTTTCGAAAGCCCGCGGAGGAAAAGGGAGGAGAGCAGGGGTGGAGGCTGGCGGGTGCTCTCGGAGGCGAGCAAGGCCCTTTTCGGTCGTCAAATAATCAGAGCCGAGATGATTGGATTGCTCCGGGAGTCGAGTAAGCCTTTGATTTGTACTCGAGAGGCATAAGAAGATGGATGAAAACTTCGATGGCGCACGAGTGGAGTGTCGTCAAGAGGCGCCCATGGTAAATTAAGCCGGAAACTGAGGCTTAGTGTTTAAACGCTCTCAGGGTAATAGCAAACAATTAAGAGCCACCGCTCTACCTCTCTTCCTCGGTACTTTTGCCGAAAGTACGTGCAATCGTGTTTAAACGGTGGCAAGTGTTCGATATATGCCGACCGCGTAGCTATCATAGAGGATCAACGTCAAGGCAATGTTTATCCAATTAGCGATATCCTAAACAAACATAAATGTAATTGATTTCACGTTTGAAAGAACAAAAATAAAAAAATCGCCCAAATTCGGATTTTCTCTTAGTGGGTGCTGTCTGTAATTTCGGAGCTTAGTATTCTTCAAATAAGGCTGAAATATTTAATATTACGAAATATATATATGTATACTTTTTTCTTATACATACATATGATACATATAATGTTACTGAAGTTTGATGATAATGTGAGAGAAAATTAACGCATGGAATTCGGACGTTAGAATAATGAAATAACGTCCTACTACTGCAGTAGAAACTTTTGCAAATTGCAATTTGCAAATTTGCAATTTGTAGAAATGAAGGCCTTCAAATTCACAATTTTGATTGATTATCACGATTATCTTACACTTTTACATGAATGAAACTCACGGTTATTAACTCCAAGTTCGGTTTAATATATGAGGATGGAGCTCACCTAGTATTAAGCCCAACTGTGTGTGAAATTGATATATGGTATGGCCAGTTTCTTTCCCCGCGTCACCTAATGTTTCCTAGGAAGTACCCGAAGAATCTCACTGCTTGATTGAAGCTGGGGGTGCCCAGATGCATCACCAGGGTTCAAACCAGGACGCTCCATGTCAGTATCCCGGTGCCCTACCCTACTAGACCACCATGTCAACCATATAGATGAAAACACTTTAAAAAAGAAGTGCGTACCTAAATTGAAAATATTTGCGCGTTTTAGCGGTTTTCTTTGGATCTTTGGCTAGGGATCCCCTTTCCCCCAAATCGTGGTGTGCCGGTGGTTGAATCAAATTTAAAAATGTTATAATAACAAATTCAGAAGGTTCTTCTAAATAATTTTATCGCAGGAACGAATAACGTGTTTAAAAATACATGCGTGTGAATGGATGAGTGAAAGCTTGATGAATGGATGGAGCAGGTGCAACCTTTTCATCGAAACACTTTTATTTTAGGAGTTATGGCTTTAATTTTGAAAACTCGACTTTCGAATGCATGAATGTTTTAGTAAGTAACGACGTGGAACTGATTTTTGCTGATTTCGTTCTCGGAAATTTAAAGTTTTGCTCCTGGCGCATGACCGATTCTTGGAGTACCCATGAACCCTTACGAAAACTGTTCCTCGTGAGGCAAATCGTAAACATTCACTACGTTAGAGATCAATCACTTAAGGACTCGGCAAGTAGAAATCTCAAATTTCCGGCCGTCGAGGGATTTATTATGAAAACAGAAAGGGAGGGAAACGAAAATAAGGATATCTCCCATAGCGCTCCCTCGCGCTTCAGAGAAGAGGAAAACGCACGGTGACTACCTTTCAGGAGCGGAATGAAGATATAGTGCGTTTGGGAAATCCTGGATAGTGGGAAGTTGCACGAGGTCAGGGGAGGCTGGATCACATCATGATGCCCCTCCCTTCAGTCTCGTCCTCTCCACAAACCCCCCGGGTTGCAATAGAGGAGGTGTATTTGGTAGGAGATAGAGTTGAGGGGGTTTATGAGGCGATGTCGGGTGAGGGCTGGGGTGTGGCGGAAGCAAACGAGGCAGTCCGGACGTGTTGGATCCGGATGGCTCTATGGATGTGTGAGAGGGGAGAATAAGATGGGGGAATGGAGCGTGGGAGGAAGATGACCACGGGCAATAGGTTGCAGAGTAAGAAATGTTTTAGTGAGCGAACGCATAACTTAGTCATGTTGAACGACACCTCTTCACCAACTGGATACTTTGCAAGAGCACAATATCCATTTGCTATGGCGGGATTGAACCACACACGTTTGCTGTTAGCTGTGCATCGTGATGAATGAACAACATAGTAAAGTGCAGGGGCGAGTACGTACACTTTTAATGAAATACAGGTTGAGCAGGCAAAGCTAAAGCAAGGAATTCCAAAGCAGAGTATGATCCAACGTTTTCAAAGAAACTTTTTACATTCAGTAATTCAGGAGAATATTTAAAAAAACAATTAACGTAAATTAATGGAGTAAATTCCATGATAATTTATCTGGTTAATGAGTATAATCTGAGATCTAATACAACATCGTCAAATTCGAATGGCTAGGGATGGATGAGAACTTGACGACGGATTGTGATAGGGGAATGGAATACGGAAATAAAACAAATAGGGTTAAGTATGGGAAATGTGAGGAAAGACTGGCTATTGATATCGACGCGGAATAGGAAACTCGGTCTGCTCAAAAGTTTGAGTGAAATATATTTAGTGGTGTTTGCATGGGAGAGGGCAAACTCGAAAAAGTGTCGTAGAGGTAGCAGCTCCACCGCCATTCCCATGGGATCCCTCTCTCACAGGTGAAGGTTTTTTCACGTCTGAGATTCGGTAGAGAGGAAATGATGGAGGGAAGGAGAGAATAGAGAAGGATAGGAGCTGGGGATACATCTCTAGTAGGGGGAGGAAGGTAGATGAGCAGGAGGAAAAGAAAGTGGAGAGAGTTTGGGAAGGGTTTGGTCAGCTCTTTGACAGCGGATAAGAGATAACGAAGGGAGTTTAAAGGGGCTAAAGAGGATTTGGTGCTTCGGACCCAGGCTATATTTTCCGCCGCCACTCCCCGCGCTCACACCCTTCCCCGGAACTTGAGTATTCCCTCTCCACCGCCTTCATCTCCTGGTGGTTTTCTTCTCTTCCACCGCTTCCCCTTCTTTACTCCGTTGCTTTCTTTGATTTCCCTCCTTCCCATTCGTCTCTTTATCTCCCGCGCTTAAACAGCCGCAGCCAAACGGTCGGATTCTCTTTGTTCTCCGCCGCCTCTCACCCCATCCAGACTTTCACAGCCTCCTCCTCTCCCTCCTGCCCTCATGCCCGCGTTCCTCCGCGTATATTTCAACGCTTACCTCGGGAAGAGGGATGTGTAGAAACTTCATTAGTGGACCCTTGGGAGAGTAAACTTTACCTCCGTATCTCATTGCTAACCCTTACTCTTAAAAGAGGCTATAACCTGAGGCATAGTCCGAAAACTTATTATTTTATTTTAAGACTTGATTGTGTGGGGATTGATCCCTTTTAGCGGATATACGATGCCTCTGGTACGATGGAAATTTATTCTTCGACCGTTATTGCTTGCGTCAATTCTAGGATATTCTTGAACTTTTCTAGGAGGTCGACGTGATAGAAATTCGGATTTGTCCCAAAAACGGTGAAAGGGATTAAGGGAAAAGTTACGAGAACAGCCATTTCGTATAATTCTATCTGACGCTCTGATCATATTAATAAGAAATTCGACACAGTTTTAAATTAGAAATATGGAAGTGTATGAGTTTTAGATGTAACTGTTGTTGATATTTAATTAATATATCATATGATTTTTTTATATTTCATTAAATAAAACAAATGCATCAATTATAGGACGAGAAAATAATATAGTTCTGTGAGGTAAAATAATTTTAATCGTTTTATTAGGAAGATATACCCTGTAAAAATGCCAGTTCCGAAAAATAAGCGCCATACATAATAAAATATTTCATTGGATTTTTTCTGTGATTTCAGTGGTTTTTGTGCGCATCTTGATTGGCATTTTCTCAGGAGAGGTGTTGAAATACACGTATAATGGGCCACGTAAAGAGTTGTTCTCCGCACCAGCGAGAAACTCTCTTCTGCTTGTATGGACCCAATCGATCTCCACTTTCTCTCCGATTATACTCCAGTGATTTTGTCGTAGGCTTTCATCCACACTCTTTTCTTGTTCTTACATTTTTTTAAAACACTCTTAGACGTAAAAGGTACTACATCTTCAGAAAAATACTTACTCGTGTTGGCTATCCTTATTTCTCTTAGAGTACTATTTTGGATTGATTCTTTTTCATAACTGATAAGAGATATTTCTTTTATCTTAAGTTAAATCCCAACGTATCACTGCACATTTCAAGAAACTGTAATAGTAACTTTAACGGAGTCACCCGCTATGTGTGCATTATAATGCAACCATTTCAGAGAGTAAAAATCATTCGCCTTGACCGGAATTCGAACCCGGATCCCTCGATATCCGGCCGAGTGCTTTAACCAATTAAGCTACCGAGACGTCCTCTTACACTCTGAAATTTTGGGGGCTTTAAAGGAACAAGATGTTATGACGAAAGACCGTACATACAATGTCACAGGCATTCGTAGTCGTGCGCGACGCGCCACAGTCCACGATGTTAATAAAGCCAATTTCAAACACTTAGGCTGTTCATACCTTAGACAAATTTCAAGAAACTGTAATAGTAACTTTAACGGAGTCACCCGCTATGTGTGCATTATAATGCAACCATTTCAGAGAGTAAAAATCATTCGCCTTGACCGGGATTCGAACCCGGATCCCTCGATATCCGGCCGAGTGCTTTAACCAATTCTTGAAATTTGTCTAAGGTATGAACAGCCTAAGTGTTTGAAATTGGCTTTATTAACATCGTGGACTGTGGCGCGTCGCGCACGACTACGAATGCCTGTGACATTGTATGTACGGTCTTTCGTCATAACATCTTGTTCCTTTAAAGCCCCCAAAATTTCAGAGTGTAAGAGGACGTCTCGGTAGCTTAATTGGTTAAAGCACTCGGCCCGATATCGAGGGATCCGGGTTCGAATTCCGGTCAAGGCGAATGATTTTTACTCTCTGAAATGGTTGCATTGTATCACTGCACATTATTTGTGTAACCCCATTTAAAGAAATGTCTTTTTTGTGTATTCATTAATATCTTACCTTCCTATTGTTCATGTTTCATATTATCATGGTATCAGAATTAGAACCCGCACAATTTGATTGATATTGGCTCTATGTATTTGTTGTAATTTAACATTTATGCCATATTTATTTAGTTTACATGCTCACATATTTCTGGAGGCATTTTAAGAAGATGGGAGTATTTTTTAACAATAGACATTTTTTTAATAATATCCTTTATTTCGTCGGATTATATTCTATTTTTCCCTCGTTTTTTTTGTTCACGATTCCGAGGTAAAATATTCGTATTTTTTTTTACTCTTAAATTATGTAATTGCGTTTTTCCCCACCCATTAGCCTGTTTTGGTAGGTAGGTATTTATATTGAGACAAATTACACAAAAAACATAGAATAATATCGTTTCACCTTTATTGTTCCTTTTCTCTGGCTGAAAATACCCAAAAAAAGCTCTCGGAATAAAAGAGTTGGTTAATTCATTCTTCTTTGGGAAAATAATTTTATCCCGCAGGCCGTTTTTCCCTGAAAACACTTCCATTTACTTTCGCGGGCATCTCATTTCCTCCACCTAGATCGCTTCCGTCCCATTCTCCCCCCTCCTTTACCCTTTTCTCCCTCCCACTCTCTTTGCACCTTACTTAACGAGCGCTTTGTTCCCTCACCCCATTCTTTTCTCTCCCTCTCTCTCTCTCAGTCCTTCCCCACCTCATTCTCTCTCCGCATTAAATTCTCCCTTAACGCTCCCTTCTTCTTTCTCGGCTGTCATTCCTCTCTCTTTCTCTCTCCTTCTATCCTCCACAACTCTTCTCCCATCCAAGGCTTGAAGTCTCGTCTGCCTCCTTTACTTCCTTCAAGCATCGTCCTCGTTTACTCCTGTTCCGTCGCTTATTTCCAGCCGCCTATTTCAACTTATGGCCCATCGTAAAAGAGTAGTGGGAGTTTTATTTGAATGAGAATTACAAATTCGCAGCTCGGTACATATGAGTATTGGGATAGGAATGCACTCATGGAAGATTGCATGATCAATAAAACACAGTATTCCGTGGACGATACTAGCAGCTGAAAAAAGGTAAACTCCGGAAAATGATAAAAATTCAAAATCAATTAGGACATGAAATCAAAAAAGAAATACTTTGAAACTTATTTCTCAAGTTTTAAAACTTGAGAGTGAGGTATTCTTCGTCTGAATTTATACCTAGTTTAAGCATTTGTGGAACAAGTCAGTTACTGCTAGTGATAATCTAACACATCTATTTAGTTCTTAACCCCGAAGTAGTAAAATCTTGTTTTTTTTACCTACGTAAAGTTAACACTTTTTGGAATCATCTCTACTCCTACTCTTTTTAGAATGAGTCATATGGTTTTCACGTGGTACATCTCCTAGTTACAGTGGTTTAAAAGAACCCAAGTTTCCGAAGATATGGAGTTTTTAACATCTTCAATACAGTTTCCGAAAGAGGTTCGTTTTTTATTTCAAATGAATCTGACACAAGGCGAACAATTTTCACTGTTTATTAAATATTAAATTAGCTTCTTATCATTGGATTCTATTACGATATTATAAGGGTATTGAAATACTAAATTGCGAAGTCCATATTTTAAAACTCAGTCTAAAAGGAATAAACTCCAAAGAAGATTCATTCCACATTTATTTTTGGCAGGAAATGTATTTTTAACACCATTCGTCTCATTGATGCCAAATAAAAACCAGGGAAATATATGGTTTCCATCCTACTTGCTGGAATCCATTTTTTAATTCCTAAAACTCAAATTTATTGAAATCCAGTCTATATCCTAAAAATTTGGAGTTCCAATAATGGCAATCATTGACCTTTCATCAGGCAGTTAGCTAAAGCAGAGAATTGGCAATCCATTTGATAAAGAAGAGATTGATTATGATGACACGACGAAAAAGAATACACTTCCCCTTAAACATTCGCGATAATTCATAGATGTAATCAAATTTGAAGGTGATAAAATACCACCGGAAATTTTCTTCAATTTCATTTTCATAAGTATTCGCCAGTGAAGAGGCCTAATTTCCGATCGGGGCAGAAATGGATCGATGAAAATGAAATAAAATGAATTCAGCCCGGATGGCCAGTTGAAACGGTCTCCAAGTGCAAAATGGAATAACGTCAAATATGCTTTAGAAACGAGACCAGCCCTGCTTGCTCTCGCCGTAGTACAGTGCAAACTGTCTACATTCATCGGATCCGTCGTTTGAATTTACCCATATGCCAACCAATAGCTTTTTCTCCCCCCCCCCCCCCCCGGAATTCTCTTTTTATCCCATCCGTCGCTTCAGCGTCCCACTTCATTCTAAACACCACCGTTCCTTCCCCGTTCTGGCCGCAGAAGAGCCCTGGTCATGTACCCTCCCATTTCAACTTGGGTAATGGGACGCGCGGATTCAAATACGGCCGGAAGCTACGCGAATGGAGTGCTCCTGTCTCTCCTTTATCATCAATTCTCCACTTCAGACCTCCTTTCTTTCCATCGTATCGTGATTAATATCCATAGTTAAACAAAAATTGTCGTGCGCAGTAACTCACTTTCATTGACGTGTACAATCATGTGAGTCCACCTCCAGAAATTCGTTCTCACACACGCAGATTGAAATGGTTCTGTTCCTCTCTCTCTCTGAATTCGCCAAAGCATTTCATTAGGGCGAAGTTTATGAGAGTCTTGCGGGAAATGCGTATATTTACGACTGTTGCGGTCATAAGTTAGTTCTTGACTTTTCTACATTCCATTGTTCTTCGACGAATGACTGCATTAGCTTAGCTCTTGTAGTTTTTACTGATATGAACACTCATTTCTCCAAACATGTGGACGGAGTTGTTAGTTAGGTGCCCTTTTATGATATAGATTTTATTTTCTCTATTCATTAACTTAAAATATTTGGAAACCATGTTATTTGATTAAGTTCGCCATTTTCTCTACTCCGGCTCTCAATTGTGTGCATATTCACAACTTTCTTTGTTGATTCACGTTACCTATCACGTTTTAAATTTTATTTCTTTCCCCTTTCAACCTAATAAGTTGACTATGAAGGTTTTTTCGCCAGTTAATTCCAATTTCTGACTCATTATTACATTTCAGGATAACAATGGCCTTTTTAACTAATTTAAATGGTTTTTTTATAAATGTGAACATTCGATCATCATATGTGCACACGTTTATCCTTCCGGCTGTTTAATTGCATCACATACAATCAAATTGCATCTATGATACGGAAAACGTTCACCCATCTACCTTGTTTGCCATGACAGCGAACAAGGTATTTGAATGGGCACCTAAACTGAGACTGAGTAAAGCTGTTCAAATTCTTAATCACTCTGCATTTAAGAGGAAAAACGAATATTTACACTTTATCTCATTGCTGTTCGAAACACACAAAAATAACTTTACGTATGATTTAGAAATAATAAAGCTATAAATAATATAACTTGAATAAGAAATCGAGAATACCTTATTTTATTTAACATGTTTTCGAACTATTACATTGCGATCCCGTCTCTATAACTTTTTGGGAACTCATCTAACCATATTTCATTGCAAATATCCACCCACCCATGAATAATCATTTTTAAAGAGATGATTTATCCTAGAGTGAGATTACTGTGCGCATGAAATATCCATGGAGGAAGGTAGAAAGCATAATAGTTAGATATAATAGATTCCTCTAGCTTTTCATCGTGTAAACAGTTCAAGCCAACGAGTGATGACAGCTTGGTGCAATTGGTGATTCTCTCATGCGCATTCATTGAGACGACGGACGCTCTTCCATCGGTTTAAAGGGATGAAGTTATTGCTTCAGTTCATCCATTACCTTTCCCTCTCTCAAAGCTTTTCCTCGCTAAGCTTTTTGCCAAGGACCGTCGGTACGTACGTCAACAGTCCACACTGAAACCACCTCGCTCATCCACAAGCATGGGAATGACTCTTAAAGCAAACACTCATCCCGCCGATAAACACTCCCCCCCACTCTTAGTCGGCATCCGCTCCTCCCACCTCTCTCGCCCTCCCCGGCCCCACAATTCAACTTCGCTAACCCCCTTACTCACCTCCTAGCCTCTTCATCCACCTCCCTTCATTCCAAAACCTCAACCCGGCCTCGCTCAACTGAGTTCGTCTAACCTTGACTGGGACGAGGCTCTTCCCCTCCACTCCACGCCTCACCAGACGTCATATCTCTCCCTCTCTTTCACTCCACTTCACCTCCCTCTTTCCTTCTCTCCCTTCCTACCTTCATTCTCCCGAACGGATAAGTTCATAAATTCTTCTGACATCATACTCCAGTCTTTACTATGTTTTCTCTCGTACATAATAAATTTTCGTTAATTTTTTCCTGAAAAAAGGTGGGAAAAATTACTCCAGCTTCCCCTTAAAGTCTTCTTTTCATTTCACTGAATACACCAACACATATTTTTGTACAAATGTATGTGTATATATATATATATATATATATATATATATATATATATATATATATATATATATATATATATATATATTGTACAAAAGTATGTATATATATACTATATATATTGTATGTAATGCAAAAATAGGTATAAGGAAAGGGGATAGGAAAACACAAAAGGCGAACGCAGGACATGTGGGGAAGGCGGTTTTTGAGCAGATCACGAATGTAAAAATATTTCCTTAGCCGGGATTTGAACACCGGACCTTCCACTTGCCGGGCGGGTGTGCTACCAACTACACCACCAAGGAAACCTAATTTACACTGAGATCTGCGATGTTTTTAAAACGCCCAAGTGGTCCGAATCATTGAGGAAGATTGAATCGAGCTGATCACAAACGCAAAAGTTTCCTTGACGGGGCCTCGAACCAAAAATCTTCGACTTGCCGATGCTCTAACCTTGAGCCGTGTTTGAATATATTTGTCCAACCTGGCTCGTTTCCTTCTTCTGTCTATGCGTGCCACGAAGCGCACTGTTCTCAACTATTAATCTCCTCTTGTGTCCTAGTCTATTTCTCCTTTTGTGGGTGAAATAGCTCCCTAAAGCCATCTTCTGGTCCAAGAATCAGGCCAAGTGTTTACACACATCCCCCACAGATTTCAGTGAAATCTACGATTCCTCGATAGCTCAATGGTTAGAGCATCGGCAAAGATTCGTGATTCGAGTCCCGGTCAAGGAAACTTTTTTGCGCTTGTGATTTGCTCAATTCCTTGCTTCTCCACCATTCCAGTGTTCGTCTCTTTTATTTGTGTTTCTATCCCTTTTCCTTATGTCTTTATGCATGTGAATGAATATGTGTTCGCCATTTGGCGGATTTTCTTGTTTGAATGCATGTATAAATATATTTATGTACACACACACATACATGAATACATGCACGCATATATGTATATGTATACTCTAATTTCGACTTATTCATTGTTTTATTCCTTCGCCACTTCAGATGAATTATTATTTTTATTTTCCTATTAGTTCCTCCTTTTCGGGTATAAAAAATGTATATCCAGTTTTTTTAAAAGAAAGTATGTCTATTCATTTCATGAATCTGCTGACCAGTTTTATTTATTATTTTATATATTAGGCAAAGCATTCCTGAAAAGATAGCTTCCCAAACTCTGTATGCTATCCTTTCACGCGATCGATATTTTTTACTTCATGTTTATATGTCTCAGGGAATTTAGTCATACGATACTGTGCTCTATTGCAATTACGTAGGCGTTCCGAGGAATGAAAATTTTACGAAATAACTGTAGGCAAGACTCCCTAGATTGCTGCACCTGCATTCAACAATATTGGCAATTGTTTTTCTTTTGTAAAGTTGCTGGTAGCTTATGCTTTTCACTTTTAAAGCCATTCTTGCATTTTTATATTTTTGATAATCCGTTGACACATGGTTTGGAAAACATTCATAGATGATATAATTCAATCCCTTTGGGGCATGACTGATATAACTTTCTTTATAGACTGTGGTCAAAAGATTTCCCGGCTTCAAATGAATCGGAATGGTGATGACTCGCGAACAATTTGTCTGCGTCGATATCTTTCCATGTGAGCGTGTTTTTTCCGGTGTTTTTTTTTGCGTGGCTGCAGGATTGGTGACAGCCATTGCTGATAAATGGCTCTTCAGAGGGGAGATTAGAACCCGATTCAAAAAAGTCTTTTTGCCCATTCGTCAGAACCTTGCTCTGTTATTTATAATCTGCATAAAAGAACAAGAATAGCTCTTAATCTTCACCAAGGAAAGAAATTTGGTATGGACATGATCGTTCCGTAACAATTTAACTGATTGTAGAGTGATCAGGAAGTATTTAACGATTTCACCCATTTCTTTTGCCTACGGATAGACTAATGCCTTCAACACCAACTTGTACGCGACATCCGTCATGACCTAACAATACTGTTATATGAACACGATTTTCATGTGACAAATGTTCTTAAATTTATTGCCAAATATTATAAATCTACTAATAGAGAATAATTTGATGTTATATAAAGGTTACTTTTCTGAATTTTTACGTGATTTCTTTGAAATTGAGGCTATTTAAGTTCCTGTCTTATCCGCATTCCCCTTTATATGTGGAAATTGCATGACGTGAATTATTACTCGAGCAAATTTCCTCTTCAATGAGAATCGGAAAATGTACATTTGGAACGCTAACATCAGCAAAATTTTCCTCGGAATTGGACGAAATAAATCATTGTTGCTTCGAATGAATATGTACATTATGGCCCCCATGAGTTTATGGTCCCTTGAATTTCAACGACAGACGGACAACTTTCTCGTGAGTTTGTGTTCATGCCTTTAGCATATTCCTTAAAACAGGCGCAGTGTTTCAATTTTTTGATTAAGACACCCGCGGAGCCCATTTTGCAGTGAAAAGTGCTAATGTCGCATTCAGAGACAGCCTCGTCTTCATTGATAGCCATTTCCTTCACCTTTAGTTTCCCCTTTCCGAAGAAATGGATTTCGTCGAGATGGCACTCCTGCATGAATTCTTGATAGAACGAACGAGCTAATTGGAATTTTGAGTAATTTCTCCCTCCCCGCCAACCCCCGCGGTTTCCCAGCTTCGCGTCATATCCGCACACGTTCCATTTCGCACCCAGTGAGCAAGCCAATTCCGGGAAACTCGACTGTTGGCGTATAAGTGACGCCCAGCGGCACTCGCCTTGAAATTTCTCTCCCTCCCTCTGGCCCTCCAACGCATCCTCCCTCGCCCCTCGAACCACAAACGCCCACTATCCTCCTTTCTTTTCTCGCAGCCCCCAAGTTTCCCCCTCGAATCTGCCACACCTCCCGACGAAGGGAAGATTCCCCACGGATGTTCCGGGGTCTTCGGAAAAGTTTCTTCTCGAAAGGAAGAAAAAGGAAGAATCGAATAAAGCTGAGGATGCGCGCGGGTAAGAAGTCGTCGTTGGTGGGAATAGAATTAAGGGGGGCACATTGGATTCACTCTCTCGGAGGCAATGGTTGAAACTGGAATATGTGTCTGGTCCTCCTCCGTCATTCCGTGTTTCGCCTCGTAATGGCAGTTAAGGAACATGAATACGTTTCCGCGTGAGATTTTCGGGTTGATTGGTGAGGAATGTACGATGTATTCGATGGTACGAGGGGTTTAGGATCGAAAAGTGGTTCAAAAGACGTATTTGTGAGTGTGTTTATGCGTATCTCCGCATGAGTAGGAGGGAAAGAGAGAGAAGGAAAATGTATTTTTTCAAACTTAAGGTGAGATTTCCTTCGCGCGGTGTCTGTTTTGTGTTAGGGGAAGAATACAGAATTGGGAAGAGGGAGCGCGTAGCGGTCGAGTTTTTATGCTCGACACCATAAGTTTTGTGGTCGTGGGCTTAAATCTAAAGGCTTAGCTCGTTTTAACGCGGAAAAGATGGATGAGTCAACTTCTGAGGTGTAAACGTGATAACGTTTCAACCTCGTGCATTGTGATTAATTAAGGATTGCCACTTCAAGCACCGGGGATAAAAAACTTAACTAAAAACGCGGTCCAATTAAACAAATGTAATGTATTTTGCAGGTTACTTTGAAACAAAAAAAATACTGAGGGAGCATATCTTGAAACGGTTTATCAATAGTGTTTACTAATACTACTAATACTACTCGATTCTTAATCCTACAATCATATTTCTATATTAGATCAAATCAAGTTTTACCTTACATTTTTTTATCAATGCAGTCAATATCCTTAAATCTTTTTTTTTTTCAAATATTTATAAATCATACTATACGTCATTGATCGCCGATGCGACTGATGGTTGCATATGCTCCTAAATATATGCACTGTTAGATCGTATCAATGGAGGAAACAAAGATCTGCTAATTTTCAGCTGGGTTTATTAAATTCTCAGAATTTTCTCTCTCGTGGTAGATGTTTCAAGCTCCTTTAAAAGAGTATGTATATTGTGGTGGCTTGTTTAAAAAGTATAGTATCGGTACAGCTAGAGTTTCTAAGGCCTATGATGAAATGTTTTATTAACAGAATTAAAAATAATTTTTGTTTCGCCAATGATTTTTTGTTTTCATTTTATATTATACTTTTGCTTGATGTTTAGTAATATACATTCCTTAATGCTTTATTCTGGAAAAGCAATTTTTCCTATATTTTTTCTCCATCCATCCAATTCTAACAACTTAGTTAGAATATGATAGGCTTGAATTACATTAATTAAATTCCTTCAAATTTGTATTAGTACATCTGAAGGATGCCTTGTCCATGATTTATGTTCTAATGCAAAGAATAATACGCAGATGTATTCTTTCATCGTTGATTGTGGAGTATTCAAGTATCCTTTCGGAAATTCTAAGGAATTATTAAAACAAGCAAAACAACATTTAGGCCTACGAACGCTAGCCCGCTACCCCGTAGGAACTAGCCCGAATCGCAAACCTTTAAATGCAAAATTAATACAAAAGAGGAGAAAGGTGGATAATGATACAGAGCGAAGGATTCTGGAAACCACACCCGGTTTCATTCAATTTTTTCGTTCGATATTAGATTATATTTTTGGAGCTAATCTGTGAAGCGTGAAAATAAAACGCGTTCTCCCGTTTCACAATACTCTTCTCATCCCTTTGGGCCGCTAACTCTCCCCAAAATGTTTCTCCTTCTCTTCTGCATGTCTACATTCAAATATCTATATATATATATATATATATATATATATATATATGTATGTGTGTGTGTGTGTGTCTGTGTGGTTTGTGCGCAAATATAATTCCACACATATATGTATGTATGTATATATGTATATATATATATATATATATATATATATATATATATATATATATATATATATATATATATATATATATATATATATATATACAGATAACACGTAAAAGGACACACACTGTAGATGATTTGAGCTTTCGGCCTACTCCAAGGCCTTCTTCAGGTCAGACTGAGAGGTTTTGAGGGAAGAGTGCCTGGGGAGAGAAGGGGGGCGGAAGGTTTAGGGACTGCTGGGAAGGAAATTAAAGATGGCGGTTGAGGGTGGGAATTTTAAAGGATCGGAAATATAGGATGTATGCGGATTCGCGATCTCTAACCTCTCTGTTGGTGGCTGAATCGGGTAGGGTTTCTAGAACTGTTAGGGAAAAGCATTCGTCGAATGATAGGTTGTGTGAACTTGCGTGTAAAGGGATAGGAAGGGAAGAGAGTGAAGCAGAATTACAGGAGTAGCGGTGATTGTTCATTCGGATGGATAAGGGGGTAATGCATTCGCCTATGTAGAATGAAGTGCATTTTTTGCACGACAAAAGATAGATAATATTTTTCGAGAGGCAATTAGCGTGAAAACGGGGTGAAGGGACAATGAGGGGGTGTGGGGAGAGGGGAGCAGTATATATATATATATATATACTTTATATACATGTATATATATATATAACATACATATATATATATATATATATATATATATATATATATACATGTATATAAAAAACCATAAACACAGTAATCAACCCGAAGGTCGGTTTAGTAGGTGATGGTAGAGCTCACCCATGTACTAAGCCCGACGGCGTGTGAATATTCACACATCAGGGTAGGGGGGCCAGTTCCTTTCCCTGTGCCGGTTATGGTTTCCCAGGATGATCTGGTACCCGAAAAATCAACTAGCTTGGGTGGAGCTGCAGGTGCCCAAAGTGCCTTGCCCGGGAATCGAACCCTGGACCCTCCGGTCAGTAGTCCAACGCTCTACCCACTAGACCACCGCCACCCGCGTATATGTATATATATATATATATATATATATATAAATATATAGATGGTTTCTTCCAAGTAACACGGAAGTGTTGAATAAAAAACTTAGCAACACACAGCACGAGAACACATAAAAAGAACACTCACAATAAAATCATGATAATTTCGACGGACTCGAACTCCGTCTTCTTCGGAAGATAAGATATGACTCATATGATAGATAAGATATGATTCATATCTTATCTTCCGAAGAAGACGGAGTTCGAGTCCGTCGAAATTATCAAGATTTTATTGTGAGTGTTCTTTTTATGTGTTCTCGTGCTGTGTGTTACTGTCTAAGTTATATGTATATAAATATATATATATATATATATATATATATATATATATATATGTACATATATATACATATATATATACACACATATATATATTTATATATATATATATATAAGTTCCAAGTTAAATTGTTTTCGTTCTTTGTTTGATTCTTTACCTTTTTCCTATGCACCCATACAACTCGACTTCTCCCTATTTTATACATTAGTGCAATGGCAATGGGAATTTGAGAGTAAGAGTGGAGAAACAGTTTTCTTAATCCCTTTCGAAACTAACTGGGTCTACTGGAGCGCCGACAATCTGACTGATTGTGGGGGCTTCAGATCTACAGAAAGGAGTTGATTTGCTAAGCCGATTAAAAATCGAGCTGCCTCATTCGATGAAAAGTCTACGCCGGAGTAACTTTTAAATCTCTCCCTGGCTCCACGGCTTACAATTAGCCTTTTGTCTCCAAAAAGTGAGCTTTGAATGAGTGTTTCAATTTACGGCGGATAATACAGCTGTTTCGCAAGTAATTTTCCACCTTTGTAGGCAGGATTATGAGAAGGAACGAGTTGATTAACTGATTAATCTTTTTAAATTGTATCCATCATTCGAATAGGTTTAAAGAAATAAGATATATTTTTTGAGGCTAAATCGCCTAACCTGCATGTTTATGACATACCAACATATTCATAGGGAAATCAGTCAAAAGTATTTTGGGATAAAGGGGAGCATCATCATATCAATTTTTGCCAGTTATGAGCAAAATATATTTTTGGTCTTAAGTTTAGACGTAATGTGTGCAAAATATATTGATTAGTTGATAATAGAATGCGTGAATGATTGAATGTGTATTTTTTTTAAATATAGGTGAACCCGAAAGAAAATCTGGTATCATAAATGACTTCATGGGTCGGGTGATAACCTGATTACAGTGCTGAATGTATGAGTGGATATTTGTGGACTGAATACATCGTTTATCGATTAAACTCGGTACCTTGAAATTGAAGGGGTGCTCAATCATATAACTTTTGGATGAAGAAGTTACATGAAATCACATGCCTACCGAATTTTTTGAAAAGGCAATTTTAAAGCACAAATGGAATAAATACCATGACGAAAAACGTTCTCAACAGCTAACTCCATTGTCGATTAGAAGGGTTATTATGATCTAGTACCATTGATCTTGGATCAGTCTTTGAGGACCTATAATATTAATTCATAAGAAAAATCCAGAATAATTAGCGGGAGAGTAAACTTATTCAATAATGACATGAAACTTTTTGAGTAATCGTAGCCCATACACGTAAAAAAAGCATCAGCTCAGTTGTACAAGCTCATGCATTGCTCAATTGAGCCTCTATTTATATATAAGTAAATAATTATTTTCATTTAGTGAACATATATTAATAGCTTATCAGCGATCGGTCCTAACTGGTTTTATGTTCTTAAAGATGCAATTTGTAAGCAGCATTTAATACTGAGTTTCTTAAAAGAGTTTGTGGAGTAAAATGTTTAAAAGAGTTTATTTAACTGAGTTAATGAAAAGTAATTATTTATAAATTTTGAATATATTAACGAACAATTGGTATAAATTGCATCTCTTCTAGTATCCATTCTTTTAGTTTTAATTTTACTTTTCCTTAAATAATAAGAGACAATATTCAATTAGCTTTTGTATCTAACTAATCTTGTTTCTAACTAATTTTAAATGAATTAGCAAATTTTTAATGGGATTATCACGCTCAAATTTAAACATTTTCTGCAGAGCGTATTCAACTAAACGTTTTAGTTATAGAAATCGTCGCTCATCGCAAATGTTCTCATTACATAAATATTAAGACCAGCAGTGAGCAATTCAACGAGATCCTCAGAGAGCATCCATGTACTCAACCAGATAATTGTGTATTCATCCAGGTATTCGAGTATTCATAAAGATAATCCTCTTGGAACTCAACTGATCATATTTTTATACAGGTAATCAAATACTACGTATTTATATAATAGGATTATATTCACTCGGCATACCCCTCCCTTCGAATATCAACTCTTTGCAGATAGTTTTTCTCCTGAAGCCATTGCCCCCACATTGTAGAGGACGTTTTTAAAAGTATAATCTATGGGTACCCCGCGACTTCCGCCTCCTCTCTCACTCCCTCTCTCCCATTCTCCACTTACCATACCCAATCCTTTTCCCATCCATCCCTTTACATTCCCACGGATAAAAAAATCACGATCTCGTTCAACTCAAGTCGATTTCTCCCCTTTTCTATGGCCAGGTGCTCGCTCACCAGTTTTTTTTATTTCTCTTCGCTATGGGGATTCGGCTCCGCTTGCATCCACCTCTCACCCCCCCTCCCCATCCCTTCTTCAGCGAATCCTTTTTTCTCGCTATCTGTAATCGTAAGTGGGAAATATATGCGGCGTGAGGTCTGAGGCGGAGGTATTGGGATAAGACGAGCCCGACCGCCTCGAAATGCCTACTCAGCTTCGCATTCAGCCTCGCCTCAAAGGAGTCCTGCTTTCCTTTTTATTCGCAGCTCCACATTTCTGCGATCTCATACGATTCTGAATATCCGAAAACTACTATTTCATTCAAACTGATATTATTTTGCTAAATTCTGTGACGCTGGTATCTCTCTCTTTTGGCAGTGACGTACGGAAACTGTGGTGGTTGGTAGAAAGGAAAGCGGAGATTGATGAAGATTGTTACTCGGAGGGATAGGTGTGTCAAATATTTTGCTGGAATATCGATGGCAAATTTGAGACCGTTTAACAGAGTACAGAGAACATGTACTTACTCCTATTTGAGCCAATTGAATTAAGATATTTTTGTCTTTTTTCAAGGAAGGCATTCATAACAAATATTGTTCTTTCAAGCCCTACGGATTTTCTAGTCTTTTCAGTGGAGAATAGAGATTGGTCTCTGGAATATGTAAGCGTATATCTGATCTAACATTAGCTCATAATAGTAATGAAATAATTAATAGTGATCACATTGGAATTTTAGATTCAAGCAATTAAGGACAGATTATTTATGGCTATAAATAGATATTTGGAAATCCTTACTACAAAACAGAATTCAAACCAGATCGGGAATCTACACGGTGACCTTTGGGCCCGAGACCGACCAGTTAGGAGTCCACTTTATTTAATTTGTAAAAGTACATTACGAGATACTCCTACGAGAAGTATTACAAGAGACTAGGTTTTGATCTCTTTAGAGTTTAATTTCTTATCATGATACGTTGCTCAGATCATATCCTTTTACCTCTGGACACCATCAAAATAATTCCCGCGAAAGATTCACGGAAAAATAAGTGACCTTCCTACAAAATTGTTTCGTATGAATACGACACTGTTATGAATATTTTGAACTGATTCCACTAAGTGCCAATTTGAGATTTGCAAGCAAATTTCAAAAAGTCATCCTCCGAACCATATGATTCTTGCGCCGATGAGAAACTCACCGATCAAGGAAGGTAGCAAGAAGATGGGCCAAGGTATAAAAAAATGAAGGATGTTCACTTTTTCGCGAAAATCTCTTTCCATTTTATGCATGGGCTTTCCACTTGGACTCTTATGAAACGAGGACACAGGATTTTATTTTGCCAGCGTGAAGAGAGCGTGGAAATCACAAGGCGATGGGTGAGGATTGGATTAGATGGGGAGTGCTGGAAAAATAACGAGAGAGGAATCGGAAAAGGTCAGGGGGACGGAAGAAAATCCGAATGCAATCGAGCATTCAAGAAATCCTTTCTTTCATTTTCGGAGGGAAAATTTGGTAAATCTCGCGGAGGGAGACAGGATTTGGTTGGGAAAGGGGGCTGGACCCATTCCTGACTTAGGAAAATAGGAGGACTAGGGGGATATTAAATTTAAAAATGAAGGAGGAAGAAAGATGGGTGAATGGCAATCAACCGATGGATAGATAAGGAAAGCACGCTAATGGTGGGCACGGGGAAGGTGGACGGGATTGGAAACGCCATGTTAAATGGAATTTTCTGATGAGTAAACGTGGTATTGGACTTTGTCCTGAAATTATGCTTGGAACATCATTCAATGAAAGGAGAAATATTTGTTGGAGTGTTTTTCTTTGCGAGAAATGAGTTTCCTCAAATCATCGTTATCATTAGCCACTCAGGGGCGTGAGTGAGACTGAATGATAGAAGTGGGTTTCTAGTGGAATATAATAATGGGCGTTAGAGTTTAAAGGGTTTTCAAAAAACGGCATGACGACAGCCTGGTCTGGATATTGATCCAGAATCAGTTTATGAAATGTTAGCAGGTAAATATTGCAGAGAAACTTAGAAATTTTAAGGTTGAAATGCTTTTTTAAAACCGTTTTTGTAAAAGTGTGAAGTAGGTCATTTGGGGCACCAGTTTTGTTGGCAATTATTTGCTCTCGGAAGAACTTTCTTACATTTTGTGCTTCGTGTCTTTTTGGTCTCAAAATCGTCAAGCGTGTATGTTTTTCTTCTTTTGAAGAAAAAAAACTAATATAATGTTTTGGTAAAAAATATAAGAAGAGAAGTCAGTATGAACATTTATTCAAAACAAATTTTTAAAATAATATTAAAAATTGCTCGTAATAAAAATTTGGGTTGCCATAACTCATAAAATCGCTTACTTTAATTTCCTCGTCAAATTGAAGGGCACTTGCTGCTAATTTAAATTCGACATAGAGTTTTGTTTGAAGAGGAAGCTTTTGAACACGAAAACATATTCCAATATTGTCTTTACTCCTCAAATCAATCTGCTAATGGTTGCAAAGGTGGCAAAAAAATTGAGACTGGTGATGAGGGGAAAGTTTGTGGAATGGGATTGCAAGGGGGAAATGGAAAACATATTAATTTCAGAATTCCTCGATGCAATGACATTCCAGAATTTCAATTAAAATATTTGAATAATGAAATGTATGGCGATGTTTTAAATTAAAATAAAACTCGTTAATTATTTTCATTATTTTTCTGTTTTTTTTTCTTCTATTATCGCATTACATTTCAATAAATGAAATAGCACGCAGCGGCACTGCGGTTGTCATATAAATGTGTTGAATGTAATCACGCTGTAAGTGATTTATCTCTATTTTCCTTTCGAAAAAATTCTCTGGGGAAGAAGAATAAAAATTCCTCCGCCATTAGTCCCAGGAAATATAAAAACGCATTCACCTTGACTCAGACGTTTTAAATTCCGAACTGATCAAGTGAAAGTCATAATTCCCTCTTTGATTATAGGCGTCCGAGAAAATCCACTTCAGGTGGATCCAAGATAAAAAGCCGGATTAAATAAAAACCCAAAAAGAGATCCAAAAAAAAATTAGAGGCGACGCTGGGCACAGCGGGAACCATAATAAGCCCCGACAAAACAATACGCCACCGCCGCTGAATAAGCGGAGAGCGTGGCAGATGTGACCGGTGGTGGAACAAAAAACGCCTCTGAGAAATCCAATCTTTTTTTTCCGGAAAGGGATCGTGTGAGTGTGTAGCCAAAAAAAAAGGCTGAAAGGGAAGGAGCTAAGCGCGAGTACGAGTCTAGGAACGCTCCCTACACTCTTCCTCATCTTCCTCTCCACCCTCCCCGGTATCCTCACCGGGAAGAGTGGAGAGAACCACCCTTCTCCCCTTTTGTCTTCAACATCCCTCGCCCACTCTTTTAGTCTCTCTGTGCCCCTCTCCTACTCTCAGTTAGTTTTGAAATTCGCTCCCCAGTTCCACCCCAGCTTATCCTCTCCCTCTTTCTCTCACACGCTCTCGCAGCAAACCTCTTACACGCACTCTCAAATCAGCACGCACATTCGCACCTTATCCGCCAGTAATTTCATTTGGGAGACTGCTACTACGCTGAGTCGTGCCGGTCTTGGCTGGTCTTTGAATGGTGGGGGATGGGTGGGTGGGAAGGAGAGTCTGGCGGACGGCGAAGGGCGAGAGGGATGTAAGGGCCAGGTGGGACGCGTGTGTGTGTGTGGGCGACTGGGGGGAGTGGGTATGTGGGGGTGGCGGGGAGGTCGGACACGGAAGAAGACAGCGGGGTGAACGAAGGGAAAGGACGTGGAACGCGTGCGGAGCGGAGGAGAGGGAAAGGGAATTGGGGACGGATGGGGTTGTTAGAAGAATAAAATTGAAACAATGGGGGGGAAGAGGGGAGAATATGGCGGGTGACGTTGGTTGAAAAAAAGAGACATTCGGTGTTGGCCGAACTCGTGGAAGGATTACCGCCGTCGTCTCTAACAGCAACTCTGCGGGAATGTGACGCACGCAGTTTTCCCCCGATTTGATACCATTCATCGGGGAGGAATTTGATTCGAGAAATAATAATCTCGGACGTCCGCGATACCCGGACGTCAAAATGGAAGGATGGGGAAATGGGGATGGAGAACGTAAGTGTGGTGGGGAATTAAAAAAAAAGAGGAGGTGGAATCGAGTGAGAGGAAAACGACGTGGGGGATTCAAAGATGGGAGGGGTGAGTTTGAGGGTGAGGGAGGGATTGGAGGGGGGAGAAGAGGAGAGAGGAAAGAGTAGGCGAGTTGGAGCGTGGAAGCGAGGGACGGTCGATGGGAGAATGGGCTCACTAAGCGGATGGACTATTGAGAGGGAAGTTGGCTTAAAGGAAAATGAGGAACGCGGGAGGCGGGGAGGAACGCGTTGAGGGTGGGAATTGCGTCCTGGGTGGAGGAAATGCTGAAAGCATAAATAAGATAAAGAGCGGGGTAGAGAAATTGGGCAGAATGGGCGGTGGGAAGGGAAGGAGGGAGGGAGAAGGGTGTGGACGGGGATTGGTTGCCCGCCCTGTTCGGGCTGAGCTTAGGGAGTCGGGCGGGGGTTGGTTGTGGGAGGGGAACTTTCTCGTGGCGGGACGGAGGGCGAGATTGGAGTTAGTAGTTTTGAAGTGCTTGCGTAAGAAAGATGGGTTATTTGGAGTTGGAGTTGGTGTTGGGGAAAAGAGGAGATATGAAGGAGAAACGGCATAAGTGCTGGGGATTGAAGAAGTTGTTCCGCGATCGCAGCTGAATTTCACCCTTCCATGTTCTCCGTAAATGATTTTAGGTCATGTTTTAAAATGTTATTATGTGGTTCTATCACGTTCTCTCTCATCCGTGAATCGCTTGCAGCCATAGTGCGATTGAAAGGAGACTCTATTTAAAAAACATGTTTACCTTAAACATGTTCACTATTAGTATTAACCTCTTTCTTTTAGTGCCTGCCGTCCGAACTTCCCGAACTCCCGGCATTTCACGTGTGATAATAATATTACTGACACAATCTCTAAACTTCATGTTTTAATTGTCCTTTTACGTATTTTATTTAATTAAGTTTATTAAATATTCATTAATTTTCTTTCTTGTTGGATTGATAAATTTTTGCTTTGAAGTATGCTGATTATACTTATATAGTATTCATCCTGCTATATAATGTTGACTACATGCATATCATGGAGATGTTGGACGATATGTGATTTATTCAGTGAGTGAGGCCAACTTTCATCCCCGCCCATCCTTGCCCGCGAAATGAAACTGTGTCATTCCTTCCCACTTCCCTCCAAGTCACTCACACGTCACATGTTTTGCTCCCGAATCATTCTTCTCTAAAGCTCCCAGGAGCGCACCTTTTATGTGGGACGTCCCATGCGGCATCCAAGCTTAAACAACCGCCTCTTTTGAAGGATATCACGCCAAACCGTCCAAGTTCTCCTCTTCTCTCTTTCCTCCGTAGACACAGCAGCGCCTCTCCCTTCTGACTTACATCAATATCCCCATATACATTTTTCTGCCGAGTCACTTTACTCGAAGTAAGAGAAGCTTCCAAAGAAGGAGTGCCTCACCTTCCTCATTTCTCACCTTCTTCTCTATTCCTCTCTCTCTCTCTCTTTCCTAGACGCCCTTGGATCTATGGTCTTATACCACACGCACATCCCCGTAAGGAGGTATAACGGGGCAGGCTTCCAGTCATCAGAGAAAGTGAGAATAGAAGGTGGCGGCGGAAGGAGGATCCCTGAACTTTTTACATCAAATCCTCAGACCTCCGCACTTCACACACCACTTCTGTGGGAACCACGAGTACTACCGTTGTGTCTTCTTCCCGCACTACCTCTCATACTAGCGTCTCTCAAGACTAACACTCTTTACGCCCCGCCCCCCACCATCACATCCTCCGCTTACACTAACGCATGCAGTCCTTCCCCCACGAGTTCCCTACCCCCGCCATACCTTACCCTCCACGCGTAAGAACACTTCAACCCCCCTCTTTCGGCTCCACAAACAATCCACCACTCCCCAACCCCACTTTTGACGAAACTCTCTCGGGCTCCTCCCTGCTCTCCCCGTTCCTTGCAGAGTCGCCCCCTTTGCCAAGTCAGGCCACCCGCCGCAAACGTTACCCACCCCCACTCACCCGCCCACCACGTGCCCTCTCTCGCCACCCCCGCCTTTTATCTCCCCACTCTCCCTCCCTCCATACTCGCCGCCACGCCCGTCATACTCCCCATAGCATTCTCCTCCCCTCTCCTCACAGGCAACACACTACTCTCTCTCTCCATCCGTGCCTCGCCCCTAAAAAGCCCCATACTTCTCCTCTCCCCGACCCACTACTAGAAACAGTCCATGCCATCCCATCCCCCAGTGCGTGCCTGCTCCCTTTTCCATCCTCCTCTCCCCATCAACTCTCGCCAGTTGCTCTCTCTCACTCCATTCTTCAACCCCCAACCCTCAGCCCCCCCAACCCTCGTCCTCCCCGACAGGACCGACTTCCTTCTCCTCCCCTCCCAACACACCCCACACGCGTTCTTTCTTTTATCACCCCTCTCCTGCCACTCAATCCCTTCTCTCTGTTTCTGCACAGTCTTAATGTGTGTTGTGCGAGCGTCTCTTGTCCCTCATGCCTCTCACTCAGCCCCCCTACCCACACCTCACCATCATCACCACTTCCTTCGCCCCTTACCCCACTCGCAGTACTCCCTCGAAACCCCTTTTTTTCCCCTTCCCAAAAACCCTCCCCCCACCTCTTGCCTTCCCCCTTTTCCCGTGCCGTCAAGGCTTCCTCAGTCACCCAGCGCCGCCTCCCGCACCCCTCCTTTCGATCTCGAGGGGCTTCCTTCGCCTCTCCACCCCATCCACTACCTAGTCCCCTGGATGTGCATCTCCCCACCCTCTAATCCGCCCCCTCCTCCTCCACCCCCTCCCCCACATCCCGTCTCCCTCGCCAACCTAGCCGACGCGTCACTTAATTCCCACTCCAACATCAATGGCTTCGGGCGCGTTATACGCACCTTCGTCCCCTGCATTCCCACTTCCCCCTGCCTCCATCGGCCATTCTTTCCTTCCCTATTGTGTTGTTGCATTTTCCCCCTCCTCCTTTGCTTCCCCGTCACCCTCCCATCCCCTTCCGTCTCCCTCGACATGTCTTTCCCCGCCCCAAGCCTCTCTGCGCCCGACTCCTCCTCGTCTCCCCCACTTATCTCCTTCCCACCCACCTCTCCCTGCTTTCTCAAGCCATTCTCATGCTAATCCCCTGTGCGAAATGTTAGAATGGAGAGTAATTGTTTTAATTCGGAGAACTCGTGTAGCACTCACGGGGAAATTTAATTTTGAGTGTGAGGTCATTTTGTGGCGTTTATGATATAGAGTGGTGTGCTTAAAACTCTTTCATGCCCACTAAAAGGGAGGCTCTCGTCCGTTGTGTGGCGTGTGCATGTTTGCGGGTTGGAAACTTTTAATTAATATGTATTATTCCTTATGTCGGGGTCTGTTTATATGGTCTTTCTTATTCAATGCCGCCGGGCTGTATTTTGTTGAATTTTTTTCCGAGATTGTAGAAACAAGGTCGTAATCAATATTTGGAATTCCGTAAGTTTGGTCATTCTTTACTTTATCGTGTTAGATTACTTTTTGTACGTTTTCCATCAAAATATACATGTATATATTTTGGGTTATTCCAGCAAATATATTACATTATTGCATAATCTGACAAGCGAGAAACCTAAATTATCAATAAAATTAAGGTTTCTCACTTTTACGTTAAAAGCTTTAATTATCAATGGCAATGGCCCTCTCTTTTCTTCATTTGTATTTAGTACTCCTCGTGAATTTTCATTCTTTTTTGTGTTTGTGATTTTTTCTTGTGTAGAACCGAATAAGTATCTCATGTTTATGTTTTTCATCGCATGGACGAGAAATCACTTCCAAATGCCAATTCGACGCCCTGAGAAACGTTCATGGGAAAGGTTTTTGAAATAAAATAGAATGAAATATTTTTATTCTTTCGCAAAAACAAGACGCTATTTCGACGGTATCTTGCAGTTGAGAATTTAGCAAATTCAACAGTTCTCTTCTCAAAGGTAACAGAAAAGCTTCCACTTAGCAATTATTTCATTTTTAGCCTAAAAAAATCAAGTG